>CALNHX010006725.1:0-40777 GCA_940337035.1 Agriotes lineatus
TATAGAATTCTGTAACTATTTTAGTTTAGTTTTAAGCATTGACCGCCAAGAGCACTTAAGTAGCTAATATTGTAGAGTTCCTGTATAATAAGTAAGATAATATATGTGACAAGCATCATGAAAATTGGTCTCACCAATCCGCATTGATAACACAGGTCTGCGACCAAATTTTTTTCTTTAAAATAATGAGTGATTCTTATGTATTTTGGTGCGCTGAGTTCGGAAATGCCCTCAGTTTTTCTGCGGGATTGCCTACCTTAAGGCGTATATTTATGAATATGCCGAAAAAAGTTGTTTTTCCTATTCGGCTTCATAGCTTTATATTAGAAACTATGAAATATGATAAAAATTAGTATATTTAACAGTATTAGTCAGCGTATGAATCATGGAAACCCATTACCTTAATAGTATGCAATTAAGGTTTATCGCTTTTCTTCGGTGTTTTCAGATTCCAATGTTACTGTAATAAATGTTTTTGTTATTAAAAGTACATAAATAAATAGGAGAAATTCTTTCTGGTAATTAGCGTAATTGTGGTGAACATTATTGGCAAATGAAACCTGGATTTTCCCATTGCCCTATATATACCCCTCGTAGTCCTTCGATTTGTTCATTTCAATTTAAATATTCTTAAAGTGTCTTTCAAAATGTCTTCAAGAGCTTGTGTTAATAATCCTGATAGTTTTTGTTACATTTGTGGCGAACTTGTATTAAAAAACAATCTCGAAGTATTACGGAGTTTATTAAAAAAGTGTACTTTGCCTATTTTGGTGTGAAGATCGGAGATCAAGAAAAATCTTGGGCCCCTCATGGAGTGTGTTCAGGCTGTGTTGAAGGACTTCGCATGTGGTCTAAAGGAAAGGTGAAATCTTTTCGTTTTGGGGTGCCTACGATTTGGAGAGAGCCGAGAAACCACGGCGATGACTGCTACTTTTGTTCTTGCAACATACAAGGGGGTACAATGCCAAAAATAAAAAAGATATATGTTACCCAAACATGCAATCTGCACTTCGGCCTGTGCCTCATGGACCCGGTATTCCAGTACCAGTGCCCCCACACAATTTTGACGATTTGCCAGAGTCATCAGAGAGCGAGTCAGAGCAGTTGGATGATGAGTTTCAAGTCGAAGACTGTGGACCCCAACAGTTTTCACAAGAAGAATTAAACGACCTCGTTCGTGATTTAGGGCTTTCTAAAGAGTCTGCTGAATTGCTGGGCTCTAGACTTCAAGAAAAGAACTTTTTGAGATCTGGAACTTCATTCTCTTGGTACAGAAGCAGAGAAAAACAATTTGAGTCAAATTTTTCTCAAGATGGCGAACTTGTATATTGTTCTGATGTTCCCAAGTTGATGTCAATGTTTAACATTCAACATGTGTCAGATGAATGGAGGCTTTTTATTGACTCGCCAAAAAGAAGTTTAAAAGTAGTTTTGCTACACAACGGCAATAAATACGCTTCTGTACCCGTGGGGCACTCTGTGCAGCTAAAAGAAAAGTATGACAACATGGCTTTTATCCTTGATAAATTGAAATATAAGGAGTTTGGATGGCATATCTGTGGTGATCTCGAAGTCATCTCTATGGTGCTTGGACAACAAGGTGGCTATACGAAATTCCCCTGTTTCCTATGTGAGTGGGATAGCCGGGCAAAATCACAGCACTGGAGCCAAAAAGTGTGGCCAACGAGAACTTTGAAGGTTGGAGAAAAAAATGTTCACTTTGAGTCTTTGGTTGATCCCAAAAAAGTGCTTTTATTTGTTCCTCACTTGTAAACATCAATTTATCAAGTCAATGTATTCACCTTGAAAATGTTTCTTAACTGGCTAGCCAGTAAAAAATTTACTGGCTAGCCAGTTATATTTTACAAGCGTGCTCATAGATAAATGATAGCGTGCAAAGCCAGAGTTGTCTTCCTTAGTATGTGTCATATTGATAAATTTAGTTGCTTGTCAGTTTGACATTTTGAATTAATGGTAAATTTCTAGTTATTTACAAGTGAGAAACAAATAAAATATTCAACAAAACACACCAGGTAACCATTTTTACTGGCTCAAGGATATGACAGGCTCGCCTAACGGCTCGCCAGTCATCCCAATCCTATCGCCAGTAAAAACTGTTTTACCTGGCTTGTAATGTTAAATACTATTACCCCCACTTCACATCAAGCTTGGACTGATGAAGCAGTTTGTCAAGGCATTGCCAAAAGATGGCGAAACGTTCAAATACCTTGAAAAGAAATTCCCGGGACTGTCTGAGGCAAAGTTAAAGGAGGGTGTTTTTGTTGGCCCGGACATTCGGAAACTAATGAAAGACAATCAGTTTGAAAAGGTGATGAAAAAAGCTGAGAAAGAGGCGTGGATATCATTTAAAGAAGTTGTGACTAAGTTTTTGGGGAACAATAAGGACCCGGATTATGAAGAAATTGTAAATAAAATGTTGAAATGTTTTTAAACCTTGGGGTGCTCCATGAGCTTGAAACTTCACTTTTTGAACTCCCATTTGAGTTATTTCCCAGAAAACCTTGGTGCCGTAAGTGAAGAGCAGGGCGAGAGGTTCCACCAAGACATCAAAGAAATGGAACGGAGGTACCAAGGACGATGGGATGTGAATATGGTGGGAGACTACTGTTGGATGCTTCATAGAGAACTTCCAGACATCCCACACAAACGGAAAAGCTCAAAACGGAGTTTTGGGGGAAAAAGATGTAGATATTATAAAGAATTATAAATCCTTATTGTATATACTACATATTATTTTTATCAAATTGTATTTAAAAATGTAAATAAACCCCTAGTAATATATTTTTTTTAAATTTCAAAATGCATTTTTCCTATATGTACTGCGGGTTTTGCATAACTTTCTTTTTTATTTTGCGGAAAATCCCTACGTGCTGGAGAAAAACTGAGGTCATATTTGGACTCAGCGCACCAAAATACATACGATTCACCCATTACGGTGAAAAAAATTTCAATTTGCAGGCCTGTGTAATCTATATTTCCCGTTTCTAATCTTAATATGCAGGGTCTCTATATTTAAATTTTTGACATTAGGCCATTGTGCGAAAAAAGAATTTTGTCTCTTTGCCCTTGGATTGGAAAATTTAAACAGTTACCATAAATATTATATTTTCTCCAGATAAGTAGATGCTAGTTGCAATAAAGTTTACAAATAAAGTCGTGAGGAAGCTCCTTGCAAATAATACTAAAATAATTCTTAATTTTTTGTCTATTATGTCACTTTAAAGCAGAGTTCTTACTGAGTGATATGCGAATTGTAGTTTTCAAACGATTTCTGACTGCGAACCACTGCAAGAACACTGTTTTAATGATCCAGTACATTTGAAATATTTAATATTAATACACAAAATTTGTCTGAATTCTTATGTTCAAATGTTTCTTGACCAATGCTACATATTTGGTAGAAATGGTATACACGGTGTTTCGAAATTCGCTTATACGGATTGTAGTACGGTATTACACAACAAAAATTGAGAGGGAAGTTACTTTATAATTTTTCGATTAGGTCAATGCTTCTCAAGTTATCATGATTTTTAAATTTTGAAATGGTAGAAACACTATCTTTGATTTCAATTTTAAATAGTTATATTGGTATGATTATGTAGGGGAGAGGGTGGATGATTCGGCCACTTCTTAAAAAATAATGAAAAAACATTGTTTCTGAAAATATTTTCGTGGTGTCAGTAATGGAGGCCATAAAACATATATCTGTGTTCATAAAAATACCACATGGTAACCTGATTACGTATCGGTTTTTTTCTTATAAAATGTTTTCTTTAACTAAGCATATGGCCGAATGATCCCCACCGGTGGGGTAGTTTCGTCCAAGGGGTGGGGTACATTCGTCCTATAGAAAAACCATGAGCAGATAGCATAATGTTTGTTGTTTTTTTTTTCACTAAAAGAAACTCCCCTTCTAAAGGATCTCTCACGATTTGTTCTATGTCTTCAAAGTTATCTATAAGGTTTTCTTCTTCTGAATTATCGTCATCTGAGCACAAAGAAATAGACACTGAACTTTTTGAATCATTGTCCTCCTTTTCTTTAAAAACTTGTCGATTTACTTGTTGCTTTTTATTTTTCAATTCTTTCTTCCTCTTGCGTTCAGTCTCGTAGCTTTCTTTCTCATTGTATTCTGGTGTAAAACTAAATACTATTGACTTAGATTCATAGTTTCTTTTTAACTTTTTCTTTTGGACCTGCAATTTCGGAAGTGGTCTTATTTCTTCCAATGTCACATTATGGCTTTCTGTTGATGTTAATGGTCCTATGTGTTCTAATCTCCTATCGTGACCCTCTGTTGGTGTTGATGGTCTTATTTCTTCTAAGGTCCCATCGTGGCTTTCTGTGGATATTTTTTCCCAATAAAACGTTGCTTTCATCGATTTCATGCTGCTCTAAATTAGCTAAAGGAACATCTGTAACGGTACTAGCAATGAAATCTTTGTCACTGAAAGCCAGTCTGTTTAAGGACCATATGCCAGACTTTGCAAAAGAGCTTGTTATATTTTTAATGGTAAACGCAGATTTATATGCGGCGTTAACAAGATGGCCAATATTTCTAATCGTGATTATCTTTCCTGGATGCGAGAGCAACCAGTCATTACATGCAACGCTCAGTGCATTTTTAAAGGGTCCGTAAATTCACACATCAAGTGGTTGCATCCGGTGTGTGGTATGGGGTGGGAAAGATAGTAAAGTTATTCCGTTTTTCCTGCAAAACTCTCAGCTTCCACTGATATATGAGATTCATGATTCTCAATCAACTGTTTGATGTATGTACGCTGGTAAGTCCATAATTTGAGCTTGATGTTTTCTTTATATAATTAGTCAATTCTAATTCTTAGCTTTTAGTAAACACTTGATTTACTGTATACCTGCTTGAATATAGCATATGATCTTCTTATTCATTTCCTGAATAGGAATGTAAATCAATAATTCCATTGGGAGCTTTGGATTTCATTTTATTTATTGTGGACTGCAAAGTTGATTTTTTGATTCCATATCGCCTTGTAGCCTCTAATAAACCACATACTTTTCTGGTTACATCGCGTATTGCCTGTTTTAAGGCGTCTTCATCAATATTAGGTCTACTTGTTTTACATGTATAAGTTCGTGGCATCTGAAATAAAAGTAAAAACCATTTATCTATAATAGCATTTTACGTGGGATAGTTTCGGCTACTAGCCGAATCTACCCCACCCCGTTTGGCCGAATGTACCTCACGGTACATATTTTGTTTGATGCGATAATAAAACAGAACCTCATGCATTTTAGGTTAGGTTTGTATCAGAGATCATTAATATAAATGGTTACCGTTTCGCCCACAAAAAATGCAAAACTTGATATTTCAGAGCGTGTAGGAAAAAAATAGGTCTAAAATTAATCAAATTACTCACCCTATAACTTCAAATTTCTTATGGATTTTCTGAACATAAAACACGTGCACCTACGGGGCACTTACCTACTCACAATAGAACATGCGACTGTTTCACATCTTTGTTAGCTCTGTATTCGGCCGAATCTACCCCATGGCCGAATCATCCACCCGCTCCCCTATTTATACATATAATGTTAGAGAAATCGGATAGCTCAGTTGGTAGAGCGTTAGGCTTGCATTAAGCCAGTCCTCAGTCCGAATCTCACAGTGGGCGAAAATTTTCCGCAGTCGCGATGGGTATCGGATCCGGTGAGACCATTCACAGTTGGGCAAATTAATTGTGCTCTACTCAGAACCACAAACCTAAGTGATAGAGTAACAAAGTCAACACATTACACATTACCAAGACACACACCTAACACAATGGTTGCTATGCAAGCACAAAAGGCGCGTTTCAACTTTGTAGCTCGGAATACTGGCCGAGTTGAGTACTGCACCGTCAAATGCTAAAGAGTATAAAGCACCGGCCTCTACACCGCTAGGTAAAAGGAGGTTAATAACAATACATACATATAATATTACAGCAATAATTGAAGAATACAAATCTGGTGTGATATACGCACACAACTTCCTTTTACAGTGATCTTATAATTAGTCAAAAATCGTTTATTTTTTATTTTTAAGCATTTGTTAAAATTTTTCTAAAATTATAAATTCTACATAAACTGTACAAAATAGAGAGTTAGCTGAAGTTAATTAAAAATAAACCATTTTAGAGGTATTCAATTGAAAATCGCCTATCTCACATTAATACACATTAAAAATGTAAAGTTTGAAAAACATCGTTAGAACTGTTTTCGAAAAAATCGAAAAAAACTGAAAAATCACAAGAATAGACACCATACTTCCGGTTATGCGATTTTCTTCAAAAGCTTGCTGTCTCATCTACATAGTACACAAAACTTATATATGAAGTTTCAACGCCATACATCTTTTCGTTTTTGAGATATTTTGCTCACACACAGACACACAGACCAATGAGCAAAAACATGTTTTTTGGGTTCAGGGAACTCTAAAACGTGAAGATCTGTTGAAAACTCAAATTCGAATTTTTGGGGTTAATCCAATACTACTTCTTTTATTGTAAAAGGAAGTAAACATAAAGATTTATATCTTATTTAGATTGCAAAGATAAATGATAATAGACATTTCAGACTTGAATATATGAAATAGTATCTCATTGTTAAAAGCATGTTTGTTGAAATGTGTAATAATGTGATTTATTTATGTAAACATTTAGTACTAAGTTCTAGTTTTAAGGCTTAGTATTTAAGTTCTATTTTCCCTAATTCACATAACGGATAAAATCCAATTGTTACAGTAGATTGCCACTGAGCATTCTTCTACATGCCATTTTTACATAACAATTGCTGAATGTACTTTGTATAGATTGCAAAAAAAGGTGAGATATCAAACAAAACAAAAAATTAGTACTAAGCAGTATGCTAGGAGATAAGTAGTTATCAGGAGCAACATATCAGGTAATGGTAATGCCCGTCATAACCGCGAAGATGACGTCGCACAATTGGTTGGTAGACACGTATTTAGCAACGACTTCAACGATTCAGCAGTACAGGCAACCTATTATACAGGGCCGTAACTAAGCAAAATGTTACTGTAGGTAAGCCAACATTTTTGCGCCCCTCAGTACACTAATGATAGAGGTGACATAAAATACTTATTTTAGTGACTTCTGCATTTATTTCAGTATGTATGATGTATATTGAAATCAAATAGGTAGATATTCAAAACTAAATTCAACAATTTTAATTTAAAACTTTTAAAAATAAACAACTAACTGTTAAAATAGTATATGCTAAGGTTAAAATATTTGGTAATTTGTAAACGTGCATTATTTTTAAGTTTTGGTTACTATGCTTACCATTTCCGGAAAATGTTTAAATAATGCAATCTTGGCAAATAGAACCAAAGTGGAGGTGCAACTAATGTACCGCGTCGAAGCATGTGTGCTGGTCGGAAGCTACGGGATACGGAAAGTTCGTTCCCCACATTTCGTTCCCCACATTTCGTACCCCACTTTTCGTTCCCGGGATATTTCGTCTTCCCCCATCTCGTACCCGGAAACTTCGTTCCCGAGCGAGCTTAATTTGTCTCCTAGATTACAGGGCGTTGAAAAACGAGTGCAGCGATCGGAATACAGTTAGAAAATGAAAGATATTTTAATTAATTTATTTATGATAAGAACAAAATACATTGTATTTATTAAAAATGACGGTTTAATCTAAGTACGTATCTTCCTAAGAAGCCGGGTAGCGCAGTTGGATAGCGCTAAGCTTGCTAGTAAGCAAGTCCTCGGTTCGAATTCCGCGGGGGTTGGAATTTTTCCGCAGCCTTGGCGATTGAATCGGGCGCGGTGAGACCATTCACAGTTGGGCACCCAATTAACTGTGCTCTACTCAGATCCACAGACCTAAGAGATAGAGTAACAAGGTCAACACATCAACATGACACACACTTCACACAATGGTTGCTGTGCAAGCATAAAAGGCGCGCTCCAACTTTGTATCTCGAATCCGGGGCAAGTTAAGCATTGTACCGCCAGATGCAAACACATAAGGCACCAGCCTCTACACCGCCAGGTAAAACGAGGTTAACGATAATACATACATACGTATCTTCCTAATATTTTTTATAGGGCCATAATTTCTCATTCTGAACAACTTTTCTTCGTAATATTTTACCGTATCATGAACAAAAAGCCTAGTTTACCTGAAAAGAAAATAATTTTTGCTTAACTGTCAAGCTCGACTTGTTTTTGAAAAACTGAAAATTTTCTTAAAACTCTACAAACCAAGCAGGAATTATAATTCCTATAACATTTTTATGTAAAATAAAAGAGCATATGCTCTTTGGTAAAACTAAAAATAAAATTTAGTTTCCTCTTGTAAACTCAATCCGGGGACATACTGTATATAGTTCTTATCAGTTTATTATAATAAATAAATTAATTAAAATATCTTTCATTTTTCCAACTGCATACCGATCGCTGTACTCGTTTTTCAACACCGTGTAATCTAGGAGACAAATTGAGCTCACTCGGGAACAAAGTTTCCGGGTACGAGATGTGGGGAGACGAAATATCCCCGGAACGAAATGTGGGGTACGAAATGTGGGGTACGAAATGTGGGGAACGAAATGTGAGGAACGAACTTTCCGCAAACCGTGCTGGTCAGGGATAGAATTCCAATCGGGGCAGAATATTTGGAGTTCTTGCACTGGCGCGACGCATGTTTGTCAAAGCGTCCTATTTTTCGGAATTGTTGGCGTATGCAATTATTCGAAGCAATAATTAATTGTAATAGGATGAGTTGCAACAATGCGGTGCTATGCGTATTCTTAGCTAATGCGTCAGATGATAGCTACTGTAGAATGCACGTGTTAGTTGCTTTCATCATGTTAGTAGCTTTTTTTGGAAACTACAGCAAACGATAGATTCCAGAGGTTCTTGCTCGTGATGGATGATTATATGATAATTAAGAAGAGAGAAGACATGTTGTTCCGGCTAGGGATCTCGCAAACATATGTTGCTCCGCCTAGTGGTTCTGCAGCGGGTATCAGCCGAGCGGATTTACCGATTTAAAGTAAGTGCTGTAATGTGAAAGATCAGTAGACATCGGATACTTACTAATTCTATACGGGTTGCAACAATAGCTGAAGTTGAAGGTGCTAGGGGGACGGCCACCCCCGGTCAGTACAATCATTTTAATATAACACAAAAACGCGTCTAACACAAAACAAAGTATAAATAAAATTAAATAAAAAGACAAAAATATAAAACAATAATTCTAATAACGGGGGTACATATTATATTATGAATAGAACAAAACATATATTATTTCCTTATATATAAACTACCTGTAGTCTGCGGCGCATGCCGAATTTAAAGTTTCGCGCGTTAGTGTGAGGTGCCCGCAGGGTAAGCATGTATACCAAAATTTAAATTTATATCTCTACATTTGTGAAACAACAAAAAAATAAAAAATAAAAAATTGAACTTCAAGGCCCTGTAACTTTTTACTGGAGGGACTTGGTACTAAGGTATATTAGGTTTAACCGATTTATTATAACCTAAGGAATCTCTGACTAATCGGTGTCCTATTCTTTTTGAGACACCCTGTATATATACAGGGTGTCTCAAAATTGACGCCCGTGCTTCTGGGATTTAATTCAGGGGGCTAAAAGAAATCGAAAATGAAGAGTGGAAAATTTTCCGATTGTCATTTGTTATCGAGTTATTGATAAAAATGTAAATAATAGCTTCTATCGCCCAGACGCTCCAATTTGTTGTGTAACATAATTCAATAAGGTGGCTATGGCGATGTTAAAAATTTATTAATCGTTTTGTCGTATTGATAGGTATTTCCTTCGGTTTTGTGTACTTACCTGTTGTGAATCCTGAGGATGTCGTAGCTCTTATTCACGCTGATGTGGCGTCAATAGACGAAAATATGCTACAAAACGTTCGTACGAATGTTTGCCTTGCAGTAGGGGGCAACAACATATTTTGTTATTTTACACACCTGTTGTGTAAAATAACTTGTTTTCAAATATTATTCGTTTTTAATAAAGTGTAAAGTTTATATCTTAAATTTTTGTTTTGAATTGATAACTCGATAACAAAAGGCAAACGAAAAATTTTTCACTCTTTATTTTCGATTTCTTTTAGCTTCCTGAATCAAATCCCAGAAGCACGGGCGTCAATTTTGAGACACGAATTTCAAATTTAATAACTTTAATCGAATATTACTTAAAAGGGGTGGTAGTAGTAAAATAATTTTTCCTACAAAACTTTCTTCTTTTTTAACGATCTTTTCAAAAATACGTTTTTCGACTTATGGTGCCATTTAAAATTTTGGAGTTCTGGACATTGTTGACAAAACTACTCGTGATGCTGACTTTTTCGAGAAATAATAATATCACCATTCGATTCTTTAGTATGAGTTTTATAATAAATTTTTTTATCCCAACTCTCTGCGACTCACCGTTCTTTAAAAAAAATACTGATACGGGTGGTCTCATTCACCCGGTATATAACTGAAAGTCCTGACTCACTCATTCATTCATTCACTCACTCACTCATCAACGCCCAGCCCAAACCCTTGGACCTAGAAATCTGAAATTTTGCACAGAGCTTTCCTTTATGATGTATACAAGGAATAAGGAAGGATATTGCGAAATTCAACCCCTAAAGGGGTAAAATAAGAGTTGCAATTTTGTATGGAAAAACAATATTAAATGTACATTTCGACTTGAAACTTTGCAAGAGTACTCCTAAAAACAAATAAGCAAACACGTATTTCGTGATTTTCAGAAAATCAACCCGTTAGGGGGTGAAATGGGGCAAATAAACCTAAAAATCGACATGGGTGTCGTTATTGAGGTTTTTTTGAGACGTTGATTGCGAAAACGGCATTTGAAATTTAGCAGGTAGATTTCTCATAGGGAGTAGGCATCCGCTAAGAAAGGATTTTTGAAAATTCAACCCCTAAAGGGGTAAAAAAGGGGTTGGAATTTTGTAAGATTAAATTTTGTCATTCAAAGTTTTTGGAAATTTGTCCCCTGGTGGTGAAAATAGAAGATGACGGGACGGGACGGCACGGGACGGTACGGGACGGGACTAGACGGGAAGGGATGGGAATGGATGGGAGGGGAGAGGAGGGAACGGGGCGGGACGGGACCGGAATGAAAGGGAGCGGATGGGATGGGAGGAGGGGAAGGGAACGAGGCGAGACGGGACGGGACGCGATGGGAAGAAAAGGGATTGGATGGGATAAGAGAGGGGGAAGGGAGGGGACGGGACGAGACGGGACGGGAAGGAAAGAGATGGGATGGGATGGGAGGGGGGAACGGACGGGACGGAACGGGACGAAACGGGGCAAGACGGGACTGAACGGGAAGGAAAGGGAAGAGATGGAATGGGATGGAAGGGAAACGAACGGGGCGGGACAGGATGGAACGGGATGGGATGGGATGGGATGGGAGGGGAGGGGAGGGGAGTGAACCGAGCGGGACGGGACGGGACGGGAAGGGACGGGAAGGGACGGGACGGGACGGGACGGGACGGGACGGGACGGGACGGGACGGGACGGGAAGGGAATGGACGAGACGGGACGGGAAGGAAAGGGATGGGATGGGATGGGGGGGACGGGGCAGAGCCGGAAAAAGAGACGGGGACGGGAAAAGGGGCGAAGACGGGGACGGAGACGGAGAGGGGGATGGGATGGGATAACAGAAAATAGTTAGTCATCATTTAATACACAAATAACGAACCTCGCGCGTACGAAGTCGCGGGTAACAGCTAGTTATGACATAAATTAAAAGTGTCGCAGATGCAAACTCTTGTTAAATAATCGATATTTACGGATTAATAATAATTGTAAAATTAAGGTCGTAGATAAAATATTGCATGCAACGCGTGCATAAACGTCGACTTTTAGCACTTGTTGCATAAATAGCTATTAAGTATTATTATTATTTGTTTTGTGTTCATATGATACTAAACATAATCGTGTGAACTTATTAGTTACAATTGCGTTTTATGTTTTTTATTCGAATTTCCATTATTTTGTTTGTGTTTCTAATAAAACTGAAATAGTCACAGAAAACACTTAGTAATGCGAATTACATTCATTCACAAAGAAAAGGAAAAATCGCATTCGGTGGAATAAAAACCCGTGTTCCTACAGGGAATCTAATTTGTAATGCGAACAAACTGCGCCCGACTGGCAACAATAAAAACGTGACAGACGCAGACAGGCAGATACGCAGGTCGAACACGCATCGTACCTTTATAATAAAGCACAACACTACATGCCATGTTAAACCGGTAAAAGTGCCAAGGCTTTATTCAACGGTTTACTATTTTCCGGTTTTGTAAACAAACTTTTCATTACTTTTCATAGGGATATTATCTCAAAAAACAGTTATTTATTATGCCGATTGGTTGTGTTTTTTAAAACTACGAGCAGAAGTATATTTCATCTAATAATAAAGAAGGTATATTACTGGCTTACTGAATGCGCCCAAACGCTACGTTTAAATACACCCTTACAAATCGATTTTTCGTCTTCGCCGCGTGATGCTAGTTCAGGTAGCATTCGTGGCAGGAAGATCTGCGGGCACCTCACACTAACGCGCGAAACTTTAAATTCGGCATGCGCCGCAGACTACAGGTAGTTTATATATAAGGAAATAATATATGTTTTGTTCTATTCATAATATAATATGTACTCCCGTTATTAGAATTATTGTTTTATATTTTTGTCTTTTTATTTAATTTTATTTATACTTTGTTTTGTGTTAGACGCGTTTTTGTGTTATATTAAAATGATTGTACTGACCGGGGGTGGCCGTCCCCCTAGCACCTTCAACTTCAGCTATTGTTGCAACCCGTATAGAATTAGTAAGTATCCGATGTCTACTGATCTTTCACATTACAGCACTTACTTTAAATCGGTAAATCCGCTCGGCTGATACCCGCTGCAGAACCACTAGGCGGAGCAACATATGTTTGCGAGATCCCTAGCCGGAACAACATGTCTTCTCTCTTCTTAATTATCATATAATCATCCATCACGAGCAAGAACCTCTGGAATCTATCGTTTGCTGTAGTTTCCAAAAAAAGCTACTAACATGATGAAAGCAACTAACACGTGCATTCTACAGTAGCTATCATCTGACGCCTTAGCTAAGAATACGCATAGCACCGCATTGTTGCAACTCATCCTATTACAATTAATTATTGCTTCGAATAATCGCATACGCCAACAATTTCGAAAAATAGGACGCTTTGACAAACATACGTCGCGCCAGTGCAAGAACTCCAAATATTCTGCCCCGATTGGAATTCAATCTCTGACCAGCACACATGCTTCGACGCGGTACATTAGTTGCACCTCCACTTTGGTTCTATTTACCAAGATTGCATTATATTTTAGGGTTAAACATTTTCCAGAAATGGTAAGCACAGTAACCTAAACTTAAAAATAATGCACCAACATTTTGCTTAGTACGGCCCTGTATAATAGGTTGCCTGTACTGCTGAATCGTTGAAGTCGTTGCTAAATACGTGTCTACCAACCAATTGTGCGACGTCATCTTCGCGGTTATGACGGGCATTGCCATTACCTGATATGTTGCTCCTGATAACTACTTATCTCCTAGCATACTGTTTAGTACTAATTTTTTGTTTTGTTTGATATCTCACCTTTTTTGCAATCTATACAAAGTACATTCAGCAATTGTTATGTAAAAACGGCATGTAGAAGAATGCTCAGTACCAATCTGCTGCAACAATTGGATTTTATCCGTTATGTGAATTAGGGAAAATAGAACTTAAATACTAAGCCTTAAAACTAGAACTTAGTACTAAATGTTTACATAAATAATTCACATTATTACACATTTCAACAAACATGCTTTTAACAATGAGATATTATTTCATATATTCAAGTCTGAAATTTCTATTATGTTTACTTCCTTTTACAATAAAAGAAGTAGTATTGGATTCACCCTAAAAATTCGAAATTGAGTTTTCAACAGATCTTCACGTTTTAGAGTCCCCTGAACCCAAAAAACATGTTTTTGCTCATTGGTCTGTGTGTCTGTCTGTGAACAGAATATCTCAAAAACGAAAAGAGGTATGGCGTTGAAACTTCATATACCTATAAGTTTTGTGTACTATCTAGATGTGACAGCAAGCTTTTGAAGAAAATCGCATAACCGGAAGTATGGTGTCTATTCTTGTGATTTTTCAGTTTTTTTTCGATTTTTTCGAAAACGGTTCTAACGATGTTTTTCAAACTTTACATTTTTAATGTGTATTGATGTAAGATATGCGATTTTCCATTTGAATACCTCTAAAATGGTTTATTTTTAATTAACTTCAGCTAACTCTCTATTTTGTACAGTTTATGTAGAATTTATAATTTTAGAAAATTTTTAACAAATGCTTAAAAATAAAAAATTTACAATTTTGACTAATTATAAGATCACTGTAAAAGGAAGTTGTGTGCGTATATCACACCAGATTTGTATTCTTCAATTATTGCTGTAATATTATATGTATGTATTGTTATTAACCTCCGTTTACCTAGCGGTGTAGAGGCCGGTGCTTCATACTCTTTAGCATCTGACGGTGCAGTACTCAACTCGGCCAGTATTCCGAGCTACAAAGTTGAAACGCGCCTTTTGTGCTTGCATAGCAACCATTGTGTTAGGTGTGTGTCTTGGTAATGTGTAATGTGTTGACTTTGTTACTCTATCACTTAGGTCTGTGATTCTGAGTAGAGCACAATTAATTTGCCCAACTTTGAATGGTCTCACAGGATCCGATACCCATCGCGATTCGAATTCGAAGAAAATTACTTGATCTCGTCAGCGGCAGATAAAGTCGTCAGCGGCAGATAATAACTTTATCTGCCGCTCGTCAGCGGCAGATAATATTATCTGCCGCTTGGCAATAAAGTGACAGTTTAGCATCATCAATCCAGCAGTATAATGCCATATTTTACTGCCGTTTGAAGAAAAAAGTTATTTTAATCCTAAGAGCTAGAACTGTTGCCTAACAACAACACATACTTTTTGCATCAGTAAGAGAAACGTCAACTACATTGATAGATTATGGCATTAAAAGTGATGACTGTTAAATGTATTTTTCACGAAGCAAATACAGAAAATGCATAATGCACGTAACCATCTCGGAAGTAATGTACAGGTAACTTAAAAAAATTTGTATAAATTAAACGACCAAATTTTTGTATCGATATTTTATTGAACTTTTTTTGTGTTTTAAGTGTCGTGTGCAAGACATTAATAAAACTTGAAAATGATCAATGAAAATAAATTTATTTCTGCATTCTTTCAAATGCAAGTTCTTGCAAATATAATCGCAATTCTCAAAAATATAGCATTATAGTTGGATTTAATTAAACGACATCATCAGAGAGATCGATAAGATCCGTTTGCGCTGATGAAGCTTCTTCCTTTTTTGGGCTCATTGGCTTCTCTGCTTGTTCTGTATAGTCGCCTGCGGACTGCAGCGATGCAGAAGGAAAGCTGAAAAGTGTTGTACTGCCTTCTCCGCTTCCATTTTCGGAAATAAAGTTGCTGTCGCGTGCTTCAACTTGGTTAGTTTGTGACATCTCTAACAGGGAATTTTGTATGGAAGCGAGGGACGTGTTTGAATCGCCTCGTACATTTTTTCTGTATTTGTGTTGCAATCTCTGTGTATATCTGAGATAAAAATTGTTAAATTAATAGTTTAAATGATAATATTGGTTATTAGAGTTGTTATTGCTTAGTTTACTAACGCTGTGTGATTTATTTTTGCAGAATTTTGCCTTACCTTTTCGTTAATAGTTGTACTAAATTTTTTTCTTGGGTATTTAAAAGTGGAAGGCGTTTTTCGGGTTTGTATATCTTTTCCATATCTCTGTAAATGAATATAATTTTAGCATAAGAATTATATTTTCTAGTTCTGGTTCGTTCATTAATAAACTGTTGAATCATGTTTTGATCTACTGCAGAGAAAAATTATAGTGGGAGATTCCATTGAAAATGCTGGAAAATGTCAGCATATAGTAACAACTTTAATTGAAATTTTAATTACCTATCGAATTATAACAATGACACTTATTAGGATGACAATTTATTCTGTTTCTTCATAAAGGGCTATGCTTCTATCAAAGCGTCGACCACTTCTCTAATTCAAACATTTTACTTATAGTGAAATTTGACAATTAAAAAACTTCATTTTGGATCTTAGATCTTTTATGCTTTTTTTAAACTAGTAGATTTTGCATTAATAACATAAAGTATAGTTTGATATGTTGGGTAGAAAAATAACTGCAACGTCGCAAACTTCTTCAGATTCTGTATCTTAATAAATATTTAGATAAAGATCATTTTAAAAAATCTGGTGTGATACACTCAGACAACTTTCTTTTACAGTGATTTTATAATTAACGAAAAATTTGATTTTTCAAAAATTACAAATTCTACAAAAACGGGACAAATAGAGCGTTAGTTGAAGAGACAAATTTTCTCTAAAATTTTAAGCTGCATTCAAAAATGTAATAATATACCGGATGTTCTATTTAAAATAGGAGTTAATTAAAAAAATTGAAAAAACCAAAGAAACCCATTTTAGAAGTATTCAACTGGAAAATCACCTATCTCACATCAATACACATTAAAAATGTAATAAAAATATAAAGTTTAAAAAAATCGTTAGAGCCGTTTTTGAAAAAATCTAAAAAAATCGAAAAATCACAAAAATAAACACCTACTTCCGGTTATGAGATATTCTTCAAAACTTGCTGTCTCATCTACATAGTACGCAAAACTTATATACGAAGTTTCAACCTCTGTTTATTTTTGATATATTCTGTTCACAGGCACACAGACAGACAGACACACACACAGACAGACACACACACAAACATACACACACACAGGCAGACACACACACACAGACAGACAGACCAATGAACAAAAACATGTTTTTTGGGTTCAGGGACTCAAAAACGTGAAGATTTGTTGAAAACTCAATTTCGAATTTTTGGAGTGAATCTAATACTTCCTTTATCGTAAAAGGAAGTAAAAACAATATTTCCCTTGGGAATTTCAAAAAGAAAATAGGAAAAACATTGAATATTAAATTGAAGGGAGGAATTAACACTCCTATAATATTGTTTTTTAAAATGATCTCTCATCTCAGTATTTATTAAGACACTGCATCTGAAGAAGTTTTACGACGTTGCAAACGAAACGTAATTATTAAATCAGGATGTTTAAAAAAAATGGCCGCAGCTATTTTTCTATCCAACATATCAAATCTTAATAACAGCTGTTTTACTCATACAAATTCTGAAATAAAATATAGTATGGGTTATTAATTTTAACGCATTAAAGCTAATTATACATAGAAATTTCATAAATAAGCCTGTTGGAAGAAGGGTAAGGATAATACAATTTATTAGTTTATTAGTAGCTTCAGCGTACTTATGCGAACGTTTTGTCCGTCCGTCTGTCTGTCTGGATCGCCTGTAACTTTCGAACGGCTACAGATATCGAACTTTTGAAAGGGGGCAAAGTTGTTGCTAAGGTCCCGAGCACCTTCATGCGCTATTTGGTTTTGGCGAAAGGTCAACCTGTTTTCGCAGTGCTGAAGCTACTCTTTAGACCTGTACTTGAGCAGTTTATTAATACGTGATATTGTTTAGTCTTTATGCGTGCAAATAATATTTCACAATATTTTATGAGTTTAATTTCGCAGCCCCATGTAATAAGTGATTAATGTTTATTTGTAAATTATTAAAATTAGAAAATCACTAGCGATCTAGAACTTTATAATCGATACATGTAATAGTCTCACCTTTGACGCTTTTCTAATTTTACAATTATATTTCCCAGTAGCATATTTTCTTTCTGAAGCGATTCCCAACTAGTGTTTCCTGAAGATCTGGTGATGCTGACTTCATTAGGTCTTTTAGCTATTACATCGTTTAAAACTGTTATAATGTTTTGCAAGTCCCCTATTTTGTTCTTGTATCTATTTTCTCTTTCCTCATTGTAACTCCATGAAAGTTCTCTTTCGCATATTTTTTCCATCAACTTTTGAACAGTTTCCTGCATTCGATGTAGGTCAGACCTGAAAAGTTTTACTTTATTAGCGATATAACAAGATTATATGCCCTGGAAGTTGAAATAATGATACCCAAGTGATGTAAAACGACAAACAACCAGATGTATATTAATATATTATGATACGAGTTTATAAGAAGCATTTTGTAGCACGCACGGGTTTAGGGTAAGACGAGAGAAGCGAGGCGTGCTCTAAAGGAGTAAGTGCGAAAAAATGCTTTATAAACGAGGTATCGTCCAGTATTTTATCTACTTTGCCACTTTTTTAAACAAACAAAATATAATCTCAAAATCTATGAAATTTCGAGGCAGTTGGCAAGATTTGTGCGGTGCAATAAGGGCGGCTATTGACAGTTCGATATGTACCGGGTGGTCCATTAAGATGGGCACTCGGCCCTATCTCGAAAAATAATAGTCGTAAAGACTTGGGGTAAAAAAATTTGACTAAAGCGGCCAAGAGAAAATGCTGGAAATTTTAAGTTTCTAGAATGGCCGCCAGGAGGCGTAATCGCATTCTTGAATTTTAAATCCCGTTTTTTGAGAAATATTCTTATATTACAGATAGCTAAAATGGACACCGTTTTAAAGCTGAGATAAATTTGATTCTTTTTCGTTGAATGCTTTTTGCTCTATCTCTTAAGGGAAAGTGGTGGGGGGTACCCGAACACTTCAAAACGGCTGAACGTATTTTATCCTAAGCCGGGCGCAAAGTACCCTATTCCCGCCCGCTTGTGCGGGCGCAAAGTAAACCACTCTCGTCCGAGGGCGCAAAGTAAACCATTCTCGCCCGAGGGCGGAAAAGTAAATTTTTCTGACCATGTTTACGTAGTTGCTACGGAAATACACCTTACTTTTACTAGATCCTGGTATGATTTTTAATGTTAATAGTTGGAAAATCTTTACTTATAAAAATAAATCGCACCACGTATTTCCGGTTGAGGATAAAATTATGTATATATCTCTGGCGCAAGAGCGATTTCATCCCTTGATAATTTACAGCCCTCCCTTCGGTCGGGCTCCAAACTATCATCGCGGACTGAAATCGCCCTTGATATATAAACTACTATTGTCAAACTTGGAGTCGTTGAAAATGGCTTTTTCTTAGGCTATCAACGCTGCCTTGAGCAGATTGATTTAGATTGCTTGTATCGCCGCTAGAGGGCGTTTTGCGACAATACTACAAATGAAATGAATTTTCTCAAAAAAATTAAATGCAACGATATCACTTTTATTGCAACAAAAGATAGCCAAATAAGGGCACGCTAGTGAAAACCGCATTTCGATATTTCTTTCCTAAGCTAAAATATCAGTAAAAGAAATTAAAACTCGAAATAATATCGCATCTTTGGGAATATTTTCACTATACCTGCCATTATTAAATCCTAATGATCGTTCTTTTCGCAAAATATACATAAATTTACTGTTAAAATACCAAAAATATATTTAAAATATCAATAATAATTAATACTCATTCAATATGATTGAATATTGCCCTTCTGTCCACACGAAATTCTAAATTTTAAAATCCAAGTGTGCTTTGGAAAACAAAATAGCAAAAATTATAATGGTGGTGTTTAAGTGTCAATCATATAAGGATTGCAGCTATTTATAGTGTAATTTGGTTGCCCCATTAAAAAAAAATGCCTTTTCCATCTGTAGAAGTGTTTCGTGTTTATTTTCAAAACAATGAAAACGCAACTGTTTCTGTTAAAATCTATGCGATGGAGTATCGTTTTTCGTTGTTGTTCAGGCCCGTTGGCTTTTAAACACACTCTAAATTTTTGCTTTAGATAGTAGAGTTTGAGCCAGTCTCAAGTCTGGATAAAGTGTAAGGGAAAGCCAATAATATACTCTAAAAAAATTCTGTTTTAAAAATAGAAACCCCTTGTTAGGAATATAAAATTTGAAATTTGTTATGTTCAGCTTACAATTGCTTACAAAATATGGGAGGTTCGATTGTTTTATTTTTAAAACAGAGTTAGTTTATTATATTGCTAAAATTAATTTATCTACGACCACTACTAAAAGTAGGCCATTTAGCGCTAGCTTGTTTCACTAAAAGTGACATTTTATAGTTTACCGTGGTTAAAGAAATCAGCTGTTTAGTTTTACTTCTAGTGCTAAAAGTGAAGTGAGGTTATAAAACTACAATTTCGAACTGGAAGTGAAGTTGTAAAGTTATTCTAGTTGCTTCTTGCGTTACAGGTAAAGTGTTTTTGAAATATTTAAAGCGTTATTTATTTAATGAATACACTCAGATGTGGAGTATTAATAATTACATTTCGTAACTGACCTTGACAGTACTGGCTTCGGAAACATTCGCCCGCGCGGCATGGTCTACTGTTTATTATGACATAAATTAGAAGTGTCATAGATGCAAACCTTTGTTAAATCGATATTTATGGATTAACAGCAGTAAAATTAAGGTTGTATGTCAACTTTTAGCACTTGTTGCATAAATAGCTATTAAATAACAGAACAGTTTTAGGAGAATTAAAACAAAAACAATCCAAATAAGAGAAATTGTGCAGCTGGCAAATTTTCACATATTTAACAAGCAATCGTAAGCTGCATGTAACCAATTCTAAATTCATTTCCTAGCAAGAGGAAGTAATAAACCTTCGATTTTAATTACAGAGCAAGTTCTTCTAAAACTTATATATAACTAGCGGACCCGACAGACGTTGTCCTGCCCGCTGCTTGCTATTAGCGGACCCGACAGACGTCCTGCCCGCTGCCTGCTATTAGCGGACCCGACAGACGTTGTCCTGCCCGCTGCCTGCTATTAGCGGACGCGACAGACGTCCTGCCCGCTGCTTGCTATTAGCGGACCCGACAGACGCCTGCCCGGTGCCTGCTATTAGCGGGTTCAGCAAATTTTTTTTCGATTTTAGATTTTTCGATTTTTTTCATTTTAAAACATATTGGGGGTGGTGGGGGGGTGAAATTTTGGGGTTATATGTTCTGATATGCGAGAAATCTTTTAAAAATTAAAACAAAGAAATTCGTCAAAAATTTTAAAAAAATCCTAGAACTCGATTGCAGCGCCACCTATCAAGTCCAATTGTGAATCTAAACCATCCAGGGACCCACTCAAACACACACAAAAATTTCATCAAAATCGGTCCAGCCGTTTAGGAGTTCAGTGACATACACACGTACAGAAGAATTATATATATATAAAGATTTTAAATAACAAAAACATTTTTCTTTCCTATAGAAATAGAATTAAATAAACAGAGAAAACATAGCCTAATAATGTTTCTGATAAGAACACAACAATTTTTAGAAGGATTGTTAAAACAAGGATATTTTTGGAATTTGGAACTTTTTAACTAAAAAGGTATTTATTTTAATATATATTAAGCAAAGTCCTGACTCACTCACTCACTCACTCACTCACTCACTGACCATCAGCACCCAGCCCTTGCACCTAGAAAGCAGAGGTTCCCTTTATGATGAATACAAGGAATAAGAAAGGATATTTCGAAAGTCAAGCCCTAAAGGGGTAAAATGGGGGTTCCAATTTTGCATAGAAAAATAATATTAAATAGACATTTCGACTTGAAACTTCATAAGAGTACTCCTAAAAACAAATTAGCAAAAACGTATTTCGTGATTTTCCGGAAATCAACCCCTTAGGGGGTGAAATGGGGTAAATAAGCCTTAAAATACGATATGGGTGTCGTTATCGAGGTTTTTTGGGACGTTGATTGCGAAAATGGCATTTATTTGGTAAATAAGCCTTAAAATACGATTTGGGTGTCGTAATGGGGGGTTCTTTTTTTGGACGTTGATTGCGAAAATGGCATTTATTTGGTAAATAAGCCTTAAAATACGATTTGGGTGTCGTAATGGGGGGTTTTTTTTTGGACGTTGATTGCGAAATGGCATTTATTTGGTAAATAAGCCTTAAAATACGATTTGGGTGTCGTAATGGGGGGTTTTTTTTTGGACGTTGATTGCGAAATGGCATTTATTTTTAAGTCCAAGATGGTTTCCTGCGCGAGAGACGCCGTAGGCACATGCTAGTAATATATAAAATATGTTTGCATATTGAGGTGAATGATTTAGTTCATTCGCCTACCTACATAATATAGTGTGATGGTAGCGTCTAAATTCGCATTTTTAACTTACAGATTTTATATTCATGTAAACTGAAGAAGACGAAAGTCGAAATACATTTTATAATAAATGTAATAATTAAATGCCAAAAGTTTTTCCACATATGAAATTAACAGTTAATCGAAGTATAACACATTACTCCTCATCTCAGTACCTTTTAATTGTGATCATCTCAGGTTCGCTTCCTGTAAAGTAGCACAGTGTTGCCAGCTCAGCTTGCCTTTTTGCTTCAGCTGTTTCTATACACGATGCACATATAATTCCCTGCCAGGTCTGACATGATTTTTCTTTAACTTCAACAATAGACTTGCCTGTAGCTTGTTTATATTTCACGTTGAGGTAAGTTTGTTTTATACGATTGAAGACTTCGTAGTTTTCTTGAATATATTGGAGTTTTTTGGCAAATTTGATGGCTTTATGTTTTTCATTTGATAATCTGAAATTAGAATGGTTAATTTTATTCTATTGCAAATTCGTGGTACGAAGCGTATTAGTAATTTAGAGTACGTGTAGAAATAAGAGATCTTACTGCATGTTTAGTTTTTGGTAGTCGAATAATAAGTTTTGGTATTTTTGCTCGGAGTCCTTCCATTGACGATACAGGGTTTTGTTCTTCTCGTAAAGATCTTCCAAAAGGCAACCTGAGTGGCCTGATTCCCCTGTAATGCTATGAGAGGAGCTGTTCAGATTGAAGTTTTCACCCCAGTCCACGTCACTTTCAGCGTCTTCGAACCAGTCTGGAAATTCTGGATCGAGGTCCCTTTCCGGAATGTAGTCAGTATCGATAAGAGAAAAAGATTGAGAGTTGGCCATAATTTAGTTCGTTTAACACATTTATAGCTTTCAAATTCTAATGTGAAATGATGTCAAACATTGTTTTGAAGAAAGTCAGTGTTACTACGATACTACGAATATTGCATTGCCTCAATTGACTTTTGTTTGTTATGAATTTGTTGATTTCCAGCAAGTGGAGTAGTATAGTAAAATCACGGAATCAAACGGCGTTGGTCATCAAACAGTAACTTTAATAGAAATCCACGTTACAAGACCGGAATGTAGTGTTTTGCAGGTCGAATCAAGTAGATGCTTGGGGAGATCTGCAAAACACTTTCCCGGTCATGTATCGTACAATTTTTTTTACGACATCCGAGTCCATAGGTACAGTCGTGTGCAAATAAATCTGGGACAGTGTTTTTTTCACATGCAGATTCAGTTAAGAATTGAAGAATATCTCCATGGATTTCCTGCTATCAGAAAGAGTTACATTAAACTTTAACAGGTACTGAAACCAGTAACTCTCTCTGATAAGAGGAAATCCATGGAAATATTCTTCAAATTCTTAACTGAATCTGCATGTGAAAAAAACACTGTCCCAGATTTATTTGCACACGACTGTACTTTCAAACTCGAGAACTCACTTTCGAAAACTTAAAAAAAAATTATGACAGTATCTATTATTTGACTTGCCCGGCAAAACGTTACTTTCTGGCCAAAAAAATTCTCCAGAAAATGCACATTTTCCGGTCGGTCGTAAAAAATTAATAACTAAATATTTGATGACGTGCACCGTTTGTTTCCGTGATTTTACTCTAGTAGTAGTAGTATCTGTGGGGAGACTGATGTCAAGCAAGTATGCATTCATAGGCCCTTTTTGACAACTCCATGGACAAGGTCTGAGCATGCAGAGTACTAGGTATCTTAGTCATACTTAGAATTTTGCCAAGACTAAGGAGTGGAAAGGTTATATTGAAGACTTATTTGCAGACGACAGATACAGAAATATAATAGAAAATCAACACGACCGCAACGGACCGGAAATAACTAAAGAAGAAATCAAGTACGCCATCAAAGAAATAAAAGCTGGAAAAGCACCAGGATCAGATGAATTGACATCAGAAATAATTAAACTGGTCGAGGAAACAAACCTTAACATCATACAAGAACTATTCAACACCATATATTCAACAGGGGTAATACCGAATAAGTGGCTAGTATCGACTTTCGTAACCCTTCCCAAAAAATCGAATGCAAAACTATGTACAGATCATCGCACAATCAGTCTCATGAGCCATACCTTGAAAATCTTTTTAAAAATTGTACATCGTACAATATATAAAAAATTGGAACAAGACATCAGCGAAACACAGTTTGGTTTCAGACACGGACTTGGAAAGAGAGAAGCTCTGTTTGCACTAAACATACTAATACAACGATGCTTAGCTATAAATCAAGACCTAATACACATTTGTTTTCTCGATTACAACAAAACCTTTGACAAGGTACGGCACGAACAACTAATTACATTACTGAAAGGGAAGAATCTAGACAGGCAAGACATAAGAATTATTAGTAACCTATACTACGATCAAAAAGCAGTTATAAAAATAGACGATAATAGCACTGAACAAATAGAAATAAAAAGTGGCGTTAGGCAGGGCTGTGTGCTATCACCAACATTGTTCAATACGTACGCAGAAGAGATAATGAGGAAAGCTGTAGCATACGAAACAATAGGCGTAAAAGTGAACGGAATACCAATTAACAACGTAAGATACGCTGACGACACAATCCTGATAGCAACTAGCATAGAAGACCTACATATGATACTTAATAAGGTAGTAACAACAAGTGAAGAATATGGACTTTCTCTAAATGTAACAAAAACTAAGTATATGGTAATAAGTAAAACAGCGGGAATAAATGAAAATATCTATATAAGAAACGAGCCCATAGAGAAGGTAGAAAAGTACACATATCTGGGTACGACAATCAATAAAAACAATAATTGCTCAGAAGAAATAAAATCAAGGATAGAGAAAGCAAAAGCAACTTTTATCCTAATGTAAAAGATATTCTGTGCAAAGGACCTTAGCCTAGAGACAAAAACAAGATTACTAAAGTGCTACGTATTCTCTGTACTATTTTACAGGATGGAAACATGGACACTGAAGAAAGCAGATGTGAAAAAGTTAGAAGCGTTTTAGTAATGGCTATATCGAAGAATATTAAAAATATCTTGGACCGAACGTGTAACTAACCTAGAAGCGATGAGAAGAATGAAAAAAGAAACTGAAGTTATTTTCACTATTAAAAAACGAAAAATACAGTATCTCGAACACGTAATGAGAGGCGATAGATACCATCTGCTCCAGATAATACTGCAAGGAAAGATTCAAGGGAGGAGAAGCGTGGGAAGAAGAATACATTCGTGGATGAAGAACTTAAGAGAATGGTTCAACTGTACTACTAGCCAACTATTTAGATCAGCAGCGTCGAAAATACGAATAGCGATGATGATTGCCAACCTTCGAAACGGAGACGGCACCTAAAGAAGACGAAGAAGAAAGGATCTTTTATATGCTACACATCACAGTAACATGGAACCCACCACTTTACATCACTTCCGAATGATGGCATTCTGTAGAGGTTTCCATTAGAGTCCCTGTATTAATCGAGTACCGCAATCGATTGCGCCAGTGTTTTATATTTTCGGAGGAAATATGGCGGATACACTGTAAAATAATAGAAGATCAAGATCGTTGGCACGTTGGCTTATATGTCAACAGCTGTGCGCTTGTCAAATAAATAATTCCATTAGAATTCGAAGTTGTGGGTACTTTTTTAGTTTACACCCCCACATTTAATCAAAATAGAAAAGTCAAAAACCAGTTGTATGTGGGGGTGTAATAGCTATTTATGCAACAAGTGCTAAAAGTCGACTTTTATGCGCGAGACATGAAAATTATGAAACGAAGCCGAAGGCTGAGTTTCATAACATGTCTCGCGCATAAACGACTTTTAGCACGCGTTGCATACAATATTTTATCTACGACCTTAATTTTACCGTTATTAATCCATAAATATCGATTTAAGAAAGGTTAGCATCTGCGACGTTTTTAATTTATGTCATAATGAATAGTAGGCCTGCGCCGCGGTGGCGATTGTTTGGCCACGCCCGTGCGGTCAAGGTTAATTACGAAATGTAATTATTGATACTCCACATATGACTGTATTCATTACATAACGCTTTAATTATTTCAAAAAACGCTTTACCTGTAACGCAAGAAGCAACTAGAATAGCTTTACAACTTCACTTGCAGTTCGAAATTGTAGTTTTGAACTCGCTTCACTTTTAGCACATGTGCTAAAAGTAAACAGCTGATTTCTTTAAACACGGTAAACTATAAAACGTCACTTTTAGTGAAACAAGCTAGCGCTAAAAGGCCTACTTTTAGTAGTGGTCGTAGATAAACTAAATTATAGTCTATGTTGAACTAAATTAGTTTACACCTAAACCTTGTATTGAAGACTAGCAAGATGCCCGTTCTTCGTACGGACTACAAATAATTTTTTTTTCTAAATCTTAAACGAATTCTACAATGCTCCCCTCCTCCCTCATTCAATACGCTTAACTAACGAACGCTGCAAAACAATATTGTAGATAAAAAGGAAACAATATTCTTCCGTAAAACGTTCGCCATAAGCCTTTTATGCTTCACGTATCCCCTAGAAATGTGTATGTAATTGTCGTTCTCCTTGTACAGGTTGATAAAACCATAGGTTTAGTATAAGAATAATAATAAACTAGCAGTCCAGTGAGACAAATGTCTCATTTAATAAAACAAAAAAGACCGTTTTTCAAATAGAACGCGTATTAAATAAAAACTGTACCCAGACCTGGAAGGTGTCAAAGTGGTTGCCCAACCGATGGACGTTTTAAGGCGCAGAGGGTCGCAGTTCCGTTTGGCTGCTGAAACATTTTTATTTAATATGCGTTCTATTTGAAAAACGGTCTTTTTTGTGATTTATCGAAAACCGGAAGTGTCACGTGACTGAAATTCGGTTCCTGAGCTGACATGACCATTCCAAACATATAACTTTAATAACTTTTTTCTCTATCTCTTACGGTTTGGCTGATGAAACAGCGTCCCGGACAGACAAAACGGCGTCCCAGACAGACAAAACTGCGTCCCAGACAGACAAAACAGCGTCCCGGACAGACACGTCTATTAGATAAAGGATGTATTTATTAAATGTTGTATTCATAAATTGTAGCAAGATACCAGTTTCCACAACTTGAAGGTGGAATTCGGACATCCTTCTATTTTATTCTAAACTGAATACACGAAAAAAATCAATAACTTTAACCTTTTTTTTTAACTTCTTTTAACTTTTACCCCATTTTTACTCCTTTCACAATGAAATTTAGATTACAAACTTTAAAGCACATTTTGAAGATTTAAAAAACACACAAATGCCCAAAAACCATGGTCTAATTCAATAACCACAGGAAATACGAAACGTTCTATAATTCACCCCTGAATCTAAATTTGCACCTTTAGGAGTTGATCTGTGCACAATCCTGAATTACGTTTTTACGAACTTGTATAGGTAACCTTTCTAAGTAAACACCAAATCTATTTATTATAGGGCCTTAAAAGATCTAGATAAATTCGTGAAAAGACGTTTTATCTCTTTCCTTCCCTTTAGGGGTGGAATTTCGAAAGCTCCTTTTCTGGCACTTTGCTACGTAACTAAAGGACTCTTCTTGCCAAATTTCAAGTTCCTGGTACCAAGGATTACTACGGATCTGTGTTGTTGAGTTCGTGCTTTATTTTGTATACATATACCGTGTGTCCACAGGAGGACGCACCATAGGGGTAACCAAATAGAATAGAAAGATCGGCTAATGCTGTGATCGCCGGCACGCTAAAACGTTGTTTTCTAGCTTCTGACTCGCCACTGTATGAAACAATATTGTACAAGAAAAGGGACGGTGGTCATAGCACTGGTTGATATTTATATTCTATTAGCATTATCTTATCTCTATGGTGCGTACTCCTGTGGACACACGGTATATTATAGCGGAATACCCGTTTCTTCCCCTTGTGGGTGTAATTTCTAAAAATCTTTTCTACCTCATTTTATTCTAAAATTCACCCATAAGAAAAAAAATCAATAATTATAACCCCTACCCCTTTTCAGTTTTGCATCTTTTTTACCCCTTTAGGGGTAATATTTAAAAAATCCTTAGACGCCTTTGTAAAGATTTTAAAAATATATCTATATGCCAAAAAAGAATGTTCTAACTGAATAAACATAGCAGATACGAAGAGTTCTTTAATTCACCCCGAATCCAGATTTGCACCTTTAGGGGTTAATTAGGGCAAAATCCTAAAATACGTTTCTAGGTATTTGCCTTGAAAATCTTTGCAAGTAAATACCAAGTCTCTATCTCATCGGGTTTAAGAGATATTGAGGAACTCGTGAGAAAACATTTTACCCCTTTTAACCCCCGTAGGGGTGGAATTTCAAAAAAAATCTTTTAACCCATTATATTGTAAAATGAAACTCACAGCGAAAAAAATAAATAATTTTAACCCCCTACCCCTTTTCAGTGTTTTCTCCTTTTACCCCTTTCGCGTTAAGATTTTCAAATTCCCTTAAACCCCTTTCTAAATATTTTTAAAATACATCTATATGCCAAAAAAATAATGTTCTAACTCAATACATAGCAGATACGAAGAGTTCTTTAATTCACCCCCAATCCAGGTTTGCTCGTTTAGGGGTTGATTAGGGAAAAATCCTAAAATACGTTTCTAGGTATTTGCATTGATAATCTTTGCAAGCAAAGACCAAATCGATATCTTATCGGGTTTAAGAGATATTGAGGAAGTCGTGAAAACACATTTTACTTCATTTCACCCCCTTAGGGTTCGAATTTCAAAAAATCCCTTCTTAGCACTACCTTACGTAACAAATTGAACCACCACCCATTTCAAGTTCGTAGTGCCAGCAGTTACGGCTCTGCGTT
The DNA here is from genome assembly GCA_940337035.1 of Agriotes lineatus. Classification (NCBI taxonomy): domain Eukaryota; kingdom Metazoa; phylum Arthropoda; class Insecta; order Coleoptera; family Elateridae; genus Agriotes; species Agriotes lineatus. The sequence continues at coordinate 29,064 of CALNHX010006725.1, forward strand.
GAATAGTCAGGGTTGTGACTTTCGTTTGTATATGTATACTAGCTGTTACCCGCGACTTTGTTCGTGCTCCGTCCCCGTCTCCGTGCCATTTAGTCCCGTCCAGTCCCGTCCCTTCCCGTCCCGTCCCGTCCCGTCCCGTCCCGTCCCCTCCCCTTCCATCCCATCACTTCCCTTTCCGTCCCGTTCCGTTACGCCCTGTCCCGTCTCGTCCCTTCCCGCCCTTTTCTTGTCGTCCAGTCTCGTCCCGTCCAGTTCCGTCCATCCCATCCCATCCCGTCCCTTCCCGTCCTGTTCCGTCCTCTCCTCTTCCATCCCAGACCTTCCCTTCCCTTTCCGTCCCGTCCCGTTCCGTCCCGCCCCGTCCCGTCTCGTCTCGTCTCGTCCCGTCCCTTCCCGTCCAGTCCAGTCGCGACCCGTCCCGTCCCGTTCCTTTCCTTCTCGTTCAGTCTCGTCCCGTCCCGCCAGTCCCGTCCCGTTCAGTCCAGTCCCTTCCCGTCCAGTCCAGTCCCGTCCCGTCCCGTCCCATGCCGTCCCTTCCCTTATGTCATGTCCACCATCTTGGACTTAAAAATAAATATCATTTTCGTTATTTTTATATTAAATAGCCTAATAACTAATTATTTTCTGTCATCCCATCCCATCTCGTCTCCGTCACCGTCCCGTCCCGTCCCGTTCCCTCCTCTCCTATCCCATCCCTTTCCTTCCAGCCCATACCGTCCTGCCCCCTTTCCTCCCCTCTCATCCCATTCCTTCCCTTTCCTTCCCGTCCAGTCTCGTTCCCTCCCCTTCCCTCCCAACCCTTTCCTTTCCTTCCCGTCCCGTCCCGTTATCCCCTTCAGGGGACAAATTTTAAGAACGTTGAACGACTTAGTTCAAAATTTGATCTTACAAAATTCCAACTTATTTTTTACTCCTTTAGGGGTTGAATTTTCAAAAATCTTTTTTTAGTGGATACGTACTCCCTATGGAATTCTGCCTGCCAAATTTCAAATGCCATTTTCGCAATCAACGTCCCAAAACACCTCAATAACGACACCCATGTCGATTTTTATGCTTACTTACCCCATTTCACCCCCTAAGGGGTTGATTTTTGGAAAATTACGAAATTCGTGTTTGCTTATTTGTTTTTAGAAGTACTCCTATGAAGTTTCAAGTCGAAATGTCTATTTAATATTATTTTTCCATACAAAGTTGGAACCCCCATTTTACCCCTTTAGGGGTTGAATTTCGAAATATCCTTCCTTATTTCTTGTATACATCATAAAGGGAACCTCTGTGCAAAATTTCAGCTTTCTAGGTCCAAGGGTTTGGGCTGGGCGTTGATGAGTGAGTGAATAAGTCAGGACTTCTATTCTTATATATAAGACTAGCTATTACCCGCGACTTCGTACTCGCGAGATTCGTTATTTGTGTATTAAATAATGACTAATTATTTTCTGTCATCCCATCCCATCCCATCCCATCCCATCCCCGTCTCCGTCTCCGTCCCCGCCCCTTTTCCCGTCTCCCTCCCCTTTTCCGGCCCCGTCCCGTCCCGTCCAGCCCCGTTCCCCCTATCCCATCCCATCCCTTTCCTTTCCTTCCCGTCCCGTCCCGTCCCGCCCCATTCCCTCCCCTCTCTTCCCATCCCATCTCCTCCCCTTCCCGTCCCGTCCTTTCCCGCCCCGTTACCTCCTCACCCCTCCCATCCTATCCCTTCCCTTTCCTTCCCGTCCCGTCCTGCCCCGTCCTGTCCCGTCCCGTCCCTTCCCCTTTTACATCCTATCCCATTCCTTTCCTTCCAGTCCCGCCCCGTCCCTTCCCCCCCTCCCATCCTATTCCATCCCTTTCCTTCCCATCGCGTCCCGTCCCATTTAAACAATGTCTTAATGAAATAATCGCGTCACTTCATTTTACTTTACGCATCGCCATGGCTAACCTGATTATTATTGTAATTCGTCATTTTTCTGGAACTGGCTAAAATTATTGACAATTGCATCACGGCGCGTCCATAATCACTCAACATTTTCACCAGTGGCGTGGTATGTTTGAAAAAGGGTGAACGACAGAACGATGTTATTGAAATGCGGTTAGAAATGTTATTAGAATGATTTTTGTTTAGAAAAATAAATCTCAGTTCTAATCTTTGAATAAAAACCCTCATTCAAAGGTTCTAATATTTATCAGTATAGTAATTTAATAACAAGTAACGTAAGTTTTTTTTCGGAAATTAAGTAAGATTTTAATGAGATTGTTTTCAAGTGTGTTATAAGTGAACAATCTTAAGGCCAGCAAACCCCTAATTTTTTTTAACTTTAGCTACAAATTAATTTTTTAATTTCTTTAATATTTTTCAGAATTTTACATATCAAGACTTAATATTAAAATCAATTTTTTTATGTGAAGACTTTAAAGATATATAATTGGAAAAAATAATATAAAATGCTAATTACTTCTTTAGATTTTTTATTATTTACCGAAAAGTAGTATGTTTACGTAATTTTTACGTTTTTTATGCAAGGCGCTTTTTAGGAGAAATATTTTTCACTGCTAATTAATATCTATTTAAATGGCTTCTAGAAACTCTAATCTAGCCCTGTTAATGAATTACTGTTACAAAAATCCTGTAAATGTTCTTTTACAGTTTGTTATCTACAGGAGGATATTTTTTAGAACATGTAATTGAGCGTATATTATATCTCTGAAAGTGAGGTTTTATATTCAAAGGTCATAATAAACAGTAGCCCATGCCGCGCGTGCGAATGTTTGCGAATGACGAAGCCAAACCGTAAGAGATAGAGAAAAAAGTTATTAAAGTTATATGTTTGGAATGGTCATGTCAGGTCAGGAACCGAATTTCAGTCTCTAACACTAATTATTATCTTAATTATCCTAATCCCTTTGAATATAAAACCTTTTATATTCAAAGCCTAATCCTAACTTTTTAGGTTAGATTCTAGGCAAATTTTATCAAGGCGAATGCGACTGGTAGTTTGCTACCAACAATGACGTCATATACGTACGTGTGGTGAATACGCGTTCTATTTGCAAAACGGTCTTTTTTGTTTTATTAAATGAGCCATTTGTCTCACTGGACTGCTAGTCTATAGGGTATATTATAATGAAAATTATTTTTTAGGTTACGAAACTCATGAAGTCTCAGATTTGAGTAGTGCTGAAAATGAGGAATACATTTACAGTTTCGTGGCAGCAGTAAAATCATGGCAATGCGTGTCCTTGAGAAAATGACTGTACAGTCATATGTATTATATTAAAGTGTTATGTTCAAGAGTAAAACGTTTATAAACAATTTGTATGTTTCTTTTTAATATAAATAATAGTTATTAACTTATATTCATTTCTTAAGATCTATTATCCCAAAAGATTTTTATTTTAAAGTAACGCCACTAATATCAAATAATTTTTAGATTACTTGCAAGAATTTGTAGATTATGTAGGGGCAAGTCTTTAAAAATGTTACTTTTTAATATACCTTAAAAACAGGTCAAAACCCTTAAAAAACAAAGTGTTCTGAAGGGGCTTTACTAGTAAAAAACTTAAAAATATACCTACCGTAAAAACAGTAAAATTCGGAGAAAGTCCTCATGAGCGAAGCAAATTTTTGAAACAGGGTAAAATCCTTAAAAAAGTGTTGTGTGCTGAAGGGGCCTTACTAGTAGTTACTTTATTTTACATGCTTGCTTGCTGGCATGGAAGGATAAAGACGTCACAAACTGATGCCAAATAAATTCAGTAGAGCAATTGAGCAATATTGGTCTTATAGAAATTAACATGTGAAAAATGTAAATATCTTGTCAAATGGATGGCTTGCTGATTTTACTTTATGTTGATTTTCACATCTGCCACATAACATTTCAACACCAAAATAGTAATAGGTAAGTAGGTAGGTAATAAATTACTATACATTACGCTGGATTATTGTTTTTCCTTTCCAAAATTTTATCATAGTTTGTTTCGATGATAATGTACAGGTAGGTACTTGTTCAGAAGATCAGCGATAGTTTTACAATGCCTCAACATAACGATGATGATATGAGTTGATCAACAAATTACAATAATCTAAACAAATTAGAGAAATTATGAAGTAGGTAAAATGCAAAAGTAAAAAATAAGCGGTGAAATTTCTTCTTTACAAATGTGTTCCATTTTGCATTTAATAAGTCTATTACAACTCCATCCATCAGCTCTAAATGCTCATCTTTGTCCTAAAAATAATATTAGTTTAAGCTTACCGTAAACTAAAAAAAGGTTGTAAATTACTTACATCAAAGACAACTAAATTTAAAACAGATGTTGGACTAATATGACGTGTGTCCATATCTATTGTATCGATTTGAGCTAACGGATATGCTGCACATGTTATACTTCCTAAAATGAGATTACGTTGTAAAACTGCAGTGATTCATTAAAAAAAATGCTTGAATAATAGAGAAATTGCCTTATAAAAGAAGAAAGAAATATTTATTTATTTAAATATAGTACCACTTCCTTACAGACAGTTCAATTACAAGGAAGCAGTTAGTACAATTAAGTGCTAAACTATCAAGGACAACATAAAGAGGGCATCAGCAACCAAAATACAATTCAAGAAATATTAAGCCTCAGTTGCAAACACAACGCAATGAAAAATTAAAAATGATAATTGAAGTACCTAGTAACAGTTTTGGGTGTCGAAAATTTTATTTTAATTTTAAGATGGACATCAATTAGCGACTAAAATTGAACATATATACAAACCAATAAACTAACAAGGGGATCTTAATGCGACTTTACAAGTAGTGATAAATTTCGGAAGGGGTGTACAAAACATATCCATGCGTCATGAAGTCCATTGGTGAGAGCACAAATTTGATATACCTGCATTTTTGAGCCCGTGCGTGCACGTCATAACATATTGATGACATCATCTCCTAGTATGTTTATATGATCCTTATACAGTCACTAAAAGTACGTTGTTTGACACAGACTGATGCAAAATTTAACCTACAAATTTCGAATTTCACATAGCTTGGCAGACGATAAAATTGCATTTTAACGTGAAATAAAAGGTAGATAAAATACAACTTTAACAGTTAGAATTTAATGAATATATTAAATTAATATTTTAAAGATGAAAGAAAAAACCACAACATGAAACTGAAGACAACATCATATTAATTTACATAACATTTATATTGTAAGCGTTGACAGCTATCAATTAATGTAAAATTAAGTGACCAAACTACCTCAGAAAATCAGCACTTTGAAAACTTGAACGATGTAGCTTGTGTTGAAATGAATTGGCGCACTTCAGGTATACCGATTAGGCGCATTTACCTGTAACTGATACTTTGCTTGCTCGCTGTATATGTTATTTACCTGTTGAGGCTACTTATAACAGGTACTCTGCAGGTATTTATGTAATTTTTCGGACCCAACTTAAAATCAATTAAAATACAATTTTGGCGATTTATTTAGTAAAAACATTGTATCGAGTACCACATGAAATAACGAATAAATTGACTATAATAGTAAAATAACTTACATATTTTTACAAAGAATAATAATTGGAATTGCGCAGGATTTTAACAACTAAATCAAATAAAATCATTTCAGTATCATTTTAAATAACCAAAACATTAAATTTTATAGACAACACAATCCAATAAAGCAGATCATAAATGTAACTTAATACAGACACAAGTTTAGAGAGTGGAAAACAATAACGCAAGTAGTTAAGAAAAACAATGAGTTAAAAATACAACATTAGTATGGTATTAAACAATAGGACAGATATTTGCAACGTTTCATTCTTTAATATCTAGACACTTTCTTCAGGCTAAACATGGATTTACATGTTATGGGCCCTGTATGATGTAATTTCTGTTGGTGGTTTACCAGGTTTCATAATTATAATTATTTGCGTTGTTTTCCATTGACTTGGGAAGTGCCGGATTCTGAGGATAGAATTATACAGATGTGTAAGGGCTTGTATAGCTTTAGTTGGTAATTGTTTGATAATTGTCCCAGCTATCAGGTCATATCCTGGAGATTTCTTTGTGTTGATCTGTGCATCTTCGTTCGGGGAGTTGACAACGGAAGGGTGTAAACACTTTGGTGAGATATTCAGCAAAGGCATCGGCCTTTCCTTTGTTGCTGCGAGCCCAGCTACCGTCTTCCTGTTGGATAGGAGCTACGCGTGGGGTTGTTTTTTTATTTTTCGCGTTGCTTTCCCAAAGCGAGTAGTCTGTTCGTTTGCACTGAGATTTTCAAGGTAGTTCTGTATTCCTTGATTTTAATGTTGACTAAGAAGTTTTTTAAATGTTTGCTGGCCCTATTATACTCTCGTTTGTCGAGGTCCGATCTGGTAAGTTGCCATCGTTGCCTGAGGCGGCGTTTTTCGGCTATTTTGTCCTTTATGATGATAGTGTATCAACTTACTATTTTGAACCCATGGTGTATACAGCATACAGATTTGCAGGTCTGTGAAATAGAACAGACTGTTCGTATGCTTAAATTTAAAGGCATTGGCAACTCTCTGTAACACCAAACCATTAGAAAGTTGGTCATTATATTACGAATTATTATATTACAGATGTAAATTACTTACTTCTCTCACAGCAGTTAGCGGTATAAGTGCACCATCGTTGTCTCTTTCTCGTTCAAAATAGCTTATCAAAGCGGCAACAAGCTCTTTTGACTTTCGGGCAAGGCGGTTGACATTTTAGCTTCGAGTTCCCCATACGTTTCCCAGCAACTAAACTCTTCCCCAAAGTAAGTAATTTGTAGCAGTGAAAAACGACAGTATAACTTGTTCGCAATGTTCGTTTGAAAACAACGGATTTTTAAAATGCAAAACTAAACTATATGTCACTGTCAACACCTGTCAAAACCACTATAACAAATAAGTCGTTTAAAAAGCGACATGCGTACGTGTTAATTCCTGAGCAGACTTGAAAACAGAAAGTACCCCGACGTATTATAGTTTTTACTATTGTTCATGGAAATTATGAAATATTAAAACAAAAAATGTACGGCTATAGCAATATATGAAGCTATATTATTAGCAAAAGCAATATTAATCATTATTTTATTGAAAAAAAGAGTAGTTTTATATTTTTCAAATGTTGGTACTGAAAACCTTACTAAAAGGCGGATTGATGACGTGCACGCACGGGCTCAAAAATTCAAGTATATAAAGGTAATGAGGCAAGCAGATTAGTTTTGTGTAATAAAATAATTTTTTCAAGTCTGCTATAAGTAAAAACGTAAGCACTATTTATTTTGTTGTGAGCAATTTTTGAATATGAGCCTGGAAATGCATTCTGAGGAATCTATAACGCTTTGGAGGTGCTTATTATAAATTAGTATTTTTGAAAAATGTTTTTAATAGACAAAGTTACAAAAACTTTAATAAATTGTGTCAAGAGTAATTCCATTCAAATGCAGGTGCAAATTCTATAAATATGAACATCCTTCTGTTATTAATTTTAATGATAAACTCACTGTTTAAGTACCTACTAGCTTAGAAGTATTAAGCTAATTTTTACAAAAACCCAGGACTAATTCCCATGGAAGTTTCTATTGTGCCAGTATGTAAATTCTGAAAACACCCACCTCCCCTACCCACAGCTGTTCCGAGTTCAGACAAAAAGTACTCGAGTACCAAGTACAAATACGTTACTTAAAATGTAATGGAGTACCGAGTACAAGTACACAATGAAAGTACGAGTATTCGAATACCTATACAAGTACAGAGTACCGAGTGCAGAGGAATGCAATGGTGGAACAATGGTTAAAAACAAAACACAAAATTGTTTATATCTTATTTATTGGCTTTCAAATAACAAGTTTTTCAAAATTGTAATCTGTCAGGGCATGGCGATGTCACGGAACAAAGCTAAAGATACAGAAGCGACACTTCACTAGCGGCACCTTTGAAGTTAGTGGTCACCGTGACGTAACAAACACAGCGGGCAGCCATAATTCTGGCTAGTAAAGTCGGCTTTGGCAAAATATGCGGTATACAATATAAGTCATTTATTGAGTTACAATTTAGTCTTGGTCAAGGCCAAGAAGCGATTTATTTATTAGGCTATGTTTACAGGATCTTGTTTGTTATGACTAAAAACAGAATACAAATACAGTTTGCAGGTTATACCATTAAATATAAGACTTCTGCTCCTATGTTCTACATCTACAATATACAGTATTAATAAAAAAGTAAATAAAAATTACACATTACACATTTGTATTACAAATGCCGCAGAATAATACATTTTCTGTTTTTTAAATTTGTAGTTTTTAGAGCTCTATTTGAATGTTTTAAGATATAAAAAATTCGTAATCGTATAAAAAGCTTTATACAAAGCTAACTGTATGGGAAATATTCGCAAGGGTGGTTAAATGATTTATTTTGTAAAATCTCATATAGATTTTTTGCTTATATTTTGTTGTAAAATCAGTCTTGCAAAGGTGAGTAGAAATTCTGTTTCAAGTTCCCGAATAAATTTCGGTGAAAATTGATGCGGGAGTTCTAATCTTTATTTTTGTTTTTATACGCTTTGAAATAAATCAGAGGCTGCTTTCTAAATTATGAGCAGTTTCTTTAGAAAAATTCTTCACATTTTGTACATACAGTGTGTCCCATAAAGTTCCCTACAAATGGAAAACTTTTTTCTTATTGGTTTCTCAGAAAATTTTATTCTTTATAAAATGCTCTGCATGGCTTCAAAACCTAAAATCAAAAACCAAATGACCGAAATATTGCGTAGTATACAGGGGAGGGTCAAAAACATAAATTCCTCTTAAGAGTAAAGTACCCTTATTTTTAAAAATACAAAAAAAGTTTTATAAGGATTAATTGTTTAGAATGAAAAGTTATGCTCAGATTAAAAAGTATGGCCTTCTATTCGAAAAATTAATATTTTTCAATTTTTTTGAATATTGCCTCTCTTTATTTAAGAACAGTACAACTGTGGCTAATGTTTCTTTAAATTAAGTCTATATACAGTCACTTTTCAGGAATATTTAAAGTATTAAAACGAATTGGAAGAATATACAATAATGTTTATTTTTTTTATTCAATCGTTAGCTGCATGCCTGTAGAGTAGCCTGTAGAGTAGCTATTTAGCACATTAATTTTTTTTGTGAAAATGGTTTTTTTTGCATTAAAATGAATCAGGTAATAATCATTTGCAAACGTTTAAACCCTTACGTAATTCAAAACGCTTCAGATTTTCCTTCAAATTATTATTGAATGCTGGCACATAACAAAATATGAAAAAAACTACTATAGCCATGGAAACAAATTTGTAAGACAACAAACGAATGTCAGAAATAGAATGTCAGATTGAGTTGTCTTCGTTGAAGTAAGCGTCTAAAACGTTATAATGCCTGTAAAGCTAACTCTTTAAGATAAAATAGAATTAACATTAATTGTCGGTGAAAATTACAAAACATATAGGGAAGCCCGCAGTTATTTTTAATAATAGACACCCAAAAAAAAAACGTACACTTTACTACAATTCGGATGTACTAAGTAAATTCAAAACCACATCATGTGTTACCAATCAGATTCAAGACACCTCATGAACGTCAGTCACCACAGAGGATACAGTTAACAATGTGATACTGTCTGCTGTTGAAAATCCAAGGATTCCTTACGAAAAAGGTCGGATATATTGCCCAATAACATAAGTAAGAATACAATGGTAGAATTCTTAAATCAAATCGATTCCGGCCATATAAACCAAAATTTATTCACACCTTAAACAGGCAGATTTTGATCAAAGGTTTGAATTTTGTGGATGGTTTCAAGGAGAGCTTGAGATAATTTGCTTTTTGCGAGAAAAATTCTGTTTACCGATAAAGCGACATTTACATCGAATGGAGTATTTAGCTCTCAAAACTGCCGGTGGTGGAGTGATACTAATCCCAACTTTACGATCCAATCTCGTGACCAGTATTCCTTCAAAACAAATGTCTGGTGCGGGATGTATAAGAACAGAATATTAGGACCATTTTCTTTAGACAAACCATGAACTCTGAAAGGTATTTTGGATTTCTTACAACACCAATTTTTGAATTTCTACATGAACAAACCATCGTCGAAAGGTCCGAAATGTGGTATCAACATGATGGAGCACCGTGTCATAGCACAAGAAATATACGAGAATACCTACATAATATTTTTAACGGGAGAGTTATAGGACGGTATTTTGAAAATTCTTGGCTAGCGAGATCTCCGGATCTTACTCCATTGATTTCTTTTTGTGGGGCTACTTAAAACAAAAGGTATATCAAAAAAGACCATTTCAGGATATTGACCATTTAGAAAGAGTGATCACAGAAGCAGTCCATTCAATTACCTCTAGTCAAATAAAAATGTGTTAAAAATTTTTTCAAAAAGAACTTTAGTTTGCATGGAGAGATTGGGAGGATATATTGAAGCAGCTGTTCAATAAGCTATTATCTTATGTTATCAGTTAATTTCCTAGTGTGTTAAAAGTGTTTTTAAATATTTCAATAACAAATTGTGTGTTATTTTAGTTTTATTTCATAGTGTAATATGAAAATATGTTTATTTATATCCTGTTGTTAACGTTTACTTTACATCCTTCAAAACATCTAGTTGTTGTTTCATAGTTTGAAGGATTATCTGAAGCGTTTTGAATTTTATGTATAAGGGTTAAACGTTTGTCTTACAAATTTGTTTCCCATGGCTATAGTAGTTTTTTTCATATTTTATTATGTGCCAGCATTCAATAAATAATTTGAAGGAAAATCTGAAGCGTTTTGAATTACGTAAGGGTTTAAACGTTAGCAAATGATTATTACCTGATTTATTTAATGCAAGAAAACCATTTTCACAAAAAAAATTAATGTGCTAAATAAGCTACTCTACAGGCATGCAGCTAACGATTGAATAAAAAATAAAAATTATTGTATATTCTTCCAATTCGTTTTAATACTTTAAATATTCCTGAAAAGTGACTGTATAGGACTTAATTTAAAGAAACATTAGCACAGTTGTTACTGTTCTTAAATAAAGAGAGGCAATATTCAAAAAAATTGAAAAAATATTAATTTTCGAATAGAAGGCCATGCTTTTGAATCTGAGCATAACTTTTCATCTAAACAATTAATTCTTATAAAACTTTTTGTATTTTTAAAAATAAGGGTACTATACTCTTAAGAGGAATTTATGTTTTTGACCCTCCCCTGTATACTACGCAATATTTCGGTCATTTGTTTTTGATTTTAGGTTTTGAATCCAAGCAGAGCATTTATAAAGAATAAAATTTTCTGAGAAACCAATAATATAAAAGTTTCCCCATTTGTAGGGGACACACTGTACTATATGAATATATAAAGATTTTTTAACTTAATATCCACACACATAATACAATGCATTTTCTTGTACTATATTTTCGTGTACTATATTTTCTTTATAATCTGTAGCAGAACAGCTAGTGCCTTTGACGTTTCAGTTGCTAATTTATTCCTTCATGGACACTGTTACTGGATATTGTACATAAAGAAATATCGTTTAGTGTTGTGATTAGATTATCGAAATCTTCTGCGCAGTTAGCGTTATTGGAATGTGCGAGATAGTGCATACAAAATAATTTTTTAAATGTCCACATAAATTGTATGGGAGTAGGGTTATAACTAAAGCTGATAATTATATGCACCCAAATGTACAAAATATGCGCATATATATATTATATATA
>CALNHX010006725.1:40800-84620 GCA_940337035.1 Agriotes lineatus
GAGGTCCCTGTTATAATCTTTCACTATATAAACATACACTGCCATCAACAGTATAAGGACACAGTATAAGGAATCAGCCAACATAGAATCCATTTCAAGAGTCGAACTTCGAGTTTTGTTAAAATGAATGACGTCTTTGAATAAAAATTAGAGAAATAAATATACTCATACAAAATAATAAAAAAAATTCCATTATTTAGAATACTTCTACTTATTTTCAAAAAAATTAGAGCATATTATGTGCATATATTGTAACTTTGGGTGCATATACTCAACAAAATTTAAGCATATATATGCGTATATTTTCGTACATTTGAGTGCATATAATTATCAGCTTTAGTTATCACCATCAATGCTCAACCTTTATGATCACTTTCGTATTTATTCTGTTCGTCTCGTTTGGGTTCGGTTATGTAGTTAATAATAGAATAGATTTGAACTAATTCATCTCTGTTTGTGATATTGGTTTAGAATCTTCTTATCCCACAAAATTCTATATTTCAGTCTCGCGGTATTGAAATATGTACATTGAAATTGATTAATGGGACTTGTAATAAAAATTACATAAATTTCTTTGTTTTTAATAAAGCACTTAAAATAACGGGTGTTCATAAACAGTCGTCATCCCAGTAGGTTTTGACTTCAAAAACGTATGTCTATTATAATTGAGAAAAACTACGCTATGACAGTACTCAATGACGTTTCATTGTGTTGCACGAATTAATCAAAGATATAACATTTTGTTTTTCAAAGCAACGGGGACTGTTTATGAACACCCGTTATAATACTACACAAAACACTACATATATTATGTGTACAGCAAGATGTTAATAATAAATTACTCTTTCATAGTTGGAGCTATATAGAACTACAAAATTCTGCTAATTGATTAATAAATACATTTATTTGCAGCTAAATGGAGGCAATGCTGACATCGATGGAAGAATAATGAAAGGTGATATGTTAGTATCGGTAAATGGACAAAACATAGAAGATTCAAGTGCAGATGAAGTTGGAGCTCTGCTAAAGACTGTCACTGGCAGAACAATTTTGAAATTTCATAGATACAAACCTACAGTCAGATAGGCAATGTAGTATTAAGTTATTTAAGTAAAGATTAATATATATTTATCTTAGTTTTCTAATAGAAATATTTATATTTCTCCTAATTTAAACTTTCTACACAGATTAATAGGTAGTAACAATGTTAGGAAAACGACTTTTTATAAAACATATTTAAGTGTTCACTACATTTCTCTGTTTTAAGATGTTAGATGGTAACTATTTTTGAAATTATTAATGTGACAATTTTCACTTACGTACCACATGAGATATACTTATGCAATATTTACAGACATATTCACCTTACTTTAAGAAAAAATTATATTTAAATAATAATCTGTTAAATTACTAACACGTATGTCATTTTAGAAAATATTTGTTATTTTAGTGTTATTGTTTCAATACATTGAAATATAGCACACAATTTAATAATGTGTTTTATTTACTAACTTGTCGAACAACCTTCTACAAATCCATTATGATAAATAATTATTGTATTTTTAACTTTTGAATACTGCCGTTGCCTGTTTGGCCAAATCACACTAACATCGGCACAACATAAACGATATTACATTTTATCCCAAGAATCTTTTTCCTGGCATCATATGAGTATGAATCAATCACGGAAATGATATAAAATTTTGTTTGCATTTATTTCCTCCTGCTAGCAGAGCAGAACATTTTTGCATATTTGCTCCATATGCACATGTTAGGCAAAAAATCTCCGAAACAAACTGTAGAAAGCATTATTAAGAGAAAAACAACTATTACAGTTGTATATCTGCCGATTGGTGGTGGATAATGTGAACATACAAAATCAAATGAACTAGAATACAGTTTATGAGCTTTGTATGCATTATACAGAAATATTTCTGTCTAATGCATATAAAACACATAATATAACCTATTCCAACTCATTTAACTGCCTATGTTCACATTAGGTATCTACCACCAATCTGCAATTTTCTAGAGAATAGATCAACTAAAAAAGAAATAAACTATTTATTCTACTGCAATTATAAACAATGAATAAAACTCCAAGTCTTATATGTCAACGAAAAACTACAATCTTCTAGAAAGTGTTCAAACAAATCTTTAGCTCGGGCTATTTGTTTCGTCGTTTATTCATTTCCGGGCCAGCCTGTATATTCCCACTTAAATTATTATTCGCTGTATTTCAAACAATATCAAATCTTGTCCGCGCAAAAGTGCTGGATTTGGTTTTTCCGAAATTCACTTGTTATCGCTTTGCGCCAGCGAGCAGCTATTCCGTTGTTTTGCGGGCATTTGATTTTTGCATTGGGTTGAAGTAACTTGCTTCTACGAAAGCTTTCCCGCGTGCTACCGCACCAATTTTTAATTAACTTCGTTTGTGAGCTGATGACTAAAATCAGGTATGTCTACGCTACTTGTTTGATATTCATTTTAGTAATTTCCCGTTTTTTTATTAGCTCTTTGACGATATTCTTCAACGTCACTTTTAAACGCCATTATTAGATGCCGTTTTTAGACGACTTTATTTGGGTTTCCTAATTAACACCCTATTCAATAACTTGGACCCGCAACTCCTTTCTGGAATGTCATCTTGAGCTTGCCAAGTGGTACAAGGAGCATCTATTCCATTATCAAATTCGGCCACGAGTTTGAGGTTGCTGTCGGCTTACGCTAAGCTAACCCTGTACCAATTCAGTGCCTGCCGGCAACGTTTTTTATCACCACCCAGGTTAGTCTTGTTTCAACTTTTGTTGATAACTACGTCCGCGTATGAAGTGTTGGCTGAATCGATTGTAACGACGCTTCAGATTTACAATTTGCAAATTTAAACTACGCTATACAAATTTAAAACATAATGTATTAATTATTCATAAATCTATGCGTTACAAATTTAAAACATAATGTATTAATTGTTCCCAAATTTACAATTCACAAATTTAGAGTTTTGCTAAATGAATACGTATTAAGAATTTTGTAAAAAGTGCCCTCACGCCATTTTACTATCATTACCGAGATAACGGTTAAAACATATGACAGTGGTAAGCTTACTCCTTCATTGAGTTGTGATCACATTCAATCCAAGAGCCCAAAAGAGGTTCGCATATTTTTTGTGCGTGCTGCATTTTCAGCATTAGTAATATACTGTATTATATACTGTATTTAAACCTTGTGATAAACAATTTACAGACCTAATTACGATGTTGCGAGCAACTATTAATTATTAATTAAATAAACCTAATTGTTGCTGTAATTTTATTTATTTCTCGAAATCTGTGATTTCTGGCGGCCTGTGTTTTTTACTATTATTAAAAGAGCTTGCAGCAGTTCAGCTGATGATAGAAATCTGCGACCCAAGGCCATCGTATTTGAAGCTAGTTAGGTCATTGCGGTGAGTAAGAACATTTCAGAGCTACCGTGGTGTATAAATGATCTGCGATTATACTACCATAGATTATTATTAGTAATCGATGGCAGGTTGGCTTCTTTATTGTTTCAGTGTTCCTAAATAACAGTCAACGAATATACAGGGTTATTGAATTTTAAGGCCATTTCGAAAACGGTGAGGGATACAAGGTCGGTTAACTTGGGGCAGAGTTGCAAATTCAAATGCTAGATAATATTAAAAAACTATCTTAGTTTTTGAGTTCTCTCCAAAAAACAAAAAATTTTGATTTTTCATTTTTCATTATAGTTTTATTATTATGTTCCCCAGCACAAAACTGTTTTCTTTATAAATATAAACATCATTAAACATTGACACCATTATAGAACTTTTAACACTTTGCTTTAAAACAACATATTTTTAAATACACAATGAATTTTATCAACAGGGTATGGGATGGCAACGGGTTCCCCTTTGTCCCCCATTGTTAGTAACATTTCTATGGAAGACTTTGAGCAACAACATATCTAGACATACACAAATAACCCAATAGTTTGGTGGAAGTATGTTTTATGTATTTTTTTTTGTTTTTTGGTACTCAACCAACAGCCGTTACGCCAATTATAGGCGTTGCTGTACATTTTATGGGGACTTTCAACGCCACTAAAGTAAACGTATTTCTTGAACATACAGTATGATTGAAAACTTTTATTCTGCATAGAGGGCTGTGGAGTTGTTTTATCAAACATTTTTGTTGGCAGTCTAGGCAGTAAAAGTCACATTGGCATTTTATATCTGTTAGTTTAAGGTTATATCAGGAATGTCATTTTAACAAATACAAACATTTTTGTATAATTAGAATTACGTTAGATAATTATGTTAGAATAAGAAATAAAGTAAATAGTAGAATACGCCAAATAAAAAACGACTACTGACAGAAATTCAGCGCAGACATAGAACGTGATATATATGGAGCACACAAAAGAATATGGAAGTTATTAAGAGGTCTAAAGAAAAACACAAATGAAGACATAGAAGTAAAAACGGTGAATGAGGCAAGATGGGAACAGTATTTCGAACAACTTTATGACAATAGTAACAACAAAAATGAGGAAGACAACTTTAATTACTTAGGAACCGAAATTTCAAGTTGTGGAAACCTTAAAAACGAAGTGAGGAAACAGATAAATAAAGCAGCCACCTTCTCGGGCTATCTAAAACAAGTTATATGGAAGAACAAACACCTCACTACAGAATGTAAATCCAGAGTATATAAGAACTGTGTCAGGCCGGTGCTAACATACGCAGCAGAGACCAGAGCTGACACCACTGTAACTAAAAGACAGATGAGAACAACTGAAATGAGTGCTTTAAGACCAATAGCCAGCCATACACTCTATGGGACAGACAAACAAACACATAAAGTACATTTTTTTTCTATAATAATTGTCAAGGTCAACTTTCTAGGGGATAAGTTGCATTCCTGCAGGGTCCCTAGTTTTAATAATGTTGGTACATAGATTTTTGGTTTCTTTTTTCCACTAAAAAAGTTATTGTCATTTTGAAAGATATGTCATAGTAGTGGGTAAAACGAAAAGCATAGTAAAATATTGCAAATTGCTTAATTATTAAACTTACAATACTTGAAAATAAACATAATGAATGATTCCATGTTAAAAAAAGAAATTTGTCAAGAGTTCAAATTAAGAAACTTTGACATTCAAAATTGACACATAACCATAATTTTGAAAAAGTTCTACCAACACGAGGTATACAAATTTCCTAGCGTTTTAATCACGTATCTACCAACATTGTAACACTTTGACAGTTATTATAGAAAAAAAACGTACTTTACATAAAAGAAAAATGTAAAGTGGGAGACGTGACACGATGGGTAGGAGCAAGAAGGCACGAGTGGAACGAACACGTAAACAGGATGGCAGACAATCGGCTCTTCAAAATAGCACGCAATGAAAATCCAAGAGGAACATGACCACCAGGAAGACCCTCAAAGAGATGGCGCGATAGCTGTCACTCAGTATCACAAGACCAGTAAAGTTCAGGACGCAAACAGATGAATGCAACCCAGAATAAACAGGCGTTTTGCCTTACAAAAAGAAGCAGAATAAGACGAAACATTTTTGTTGACTACATAAAAATTTTAATAACAAAACAGCTACAGCTGTTCAAAGTGATTTCTTCCATTTTCCATACACAGAGCCACTTTCTGTTCAGTATTAAATATTCTGTCAAAGTTAGGTGATTCTGTCAAAATTGTATAGGTTATGTTATTAGATAGGTACCTTTACTCATCACAGCCAACATAATAGTAATTTATTATACAAGACTCTCTTCAAGACACTCTTGAATCATTAATGTCTCGATTTCGTCTCGACGTTAAACGATTCACTCGTGGATAAAATTTAACTTTATCGTCATGTATAATACATTTTTTTTCTATATTTTTGCATATATGTTGTACTCTCAATCAGCAGTGGTGTATAGAAAGTTACAAACTTTAAAATAATTACAGAAATGTTCTTTTATACATACGTTACATAGGTTAGGCTGTTTTATTTTTATAAATATACTGTTACATGTTTGTATTACTTGACTATGTAAATAAATTTCACCATTACAGAAGCTATATTTAGTTAATTACAGAGTAAAATTTGATAAAGGGTAAAACTGTGCTATTTAAAGCAAAATTATTTCAAATGGGAGTATTGTAATTTAGGACCACCAACTACCAGAGATGCAATGTTGCCAAGTCTAACAGCATGGCTTGTAAGTGTAGGAGGCAGTGATTAAAGGCAAACGATTTTGCCAGTAAAAATGTTTTACGAAAGTATTTTGCTTTGGCAATGTCACAAGACAAACTAACTTGATCAAAGTTAGTTTGTCGAGGGGCATTGCCAAAAAACAAAAAATCTTGAGTAAAGCATTTTCCGAGCAAAATCATGAGCCCGAAATACATTTTGTGGACTATTTCCCAAATATCGGTTCATTTTGACATTTATACTGATGCACAATGACAGTTTAAATGACGTTTTTAAAATACCATCTTGATTAAGACAACATATTTAGTGGTTGCCATGGATATAAGTGGTAAAAGAAAGTGATAAAATCCCAAGGGAAAATATAACTACACTAACATAAATTAAGTTTTTAGGTCCAGAACTCGTAACTCTGAAATGAAGTGAGCGTGCAGGGGAAGGTGGCACGTCATCCAGTATGCAGACTGCTTGTGCGGTTACCAAGCTTATATGCTTAAAATGTATTTCACACACGACAGAACTTTTTGTTAGGGTCCAACGTTCTCGTGCTGTTGCACGAAGCCATGCTTTCTTTCGGATCTCGTTCATTTGAAAAGAAAATGTTGTTAGCGTTTGCATACGATGTTCTTTTAAGATACTGTTGTGGTTGGTACACAGCGTCTTCGTGGCATTCTAAATATAAAATTAAAAGTTACAAGAAATGCCCTAAAAATGAGGTTAGGTTGTTACTTACCTCAGTGAAATACTTAATAAACCCCATGAATTCTAGCAGCAATTTTACTTGCACTTATCACGAACAGTACAGTAATATAAATAAATGTATTTCGTCAAACTTAGAGCAGTCCAACATATTAATATTTAATCACACGCCACATTTCAACAGACATTTTTATAAATAAACAGTACAAAAATTGGTCTACGATCAGCGTTGCCAAATCTCCAACAGCATGGCTTGTAAGTATAGGAGGCAGTGCCTTAATACATTATTACTGAAATTTTTCGTGATTTCATTAAGAAATTGCGAGCAAAAATAAGTAGGCAGGTAATTAATTCATTTACGGAATATCGATTGTACGTATAAAGAGCTAATGCACTATAATGTTAATAGTAAGTGAGAAAAATTAATTATTCAACATACCTGGAATCATATGCAATGTTGCTACCTGTCAAAGTAATTCTGAAAAGGCGAAGAAAAGTGGGGAAAAAATTTTGTTTTTTAATTATATTATGCAAGTTTGTTAATTTTGTATTGTAGAAGTATATGATGATTGCTTTTAGTTTCTTTAGTCTAACTTACACACAATATATATATTAATAAACAACATTTGCATAAAAAAATCTTAGTTTTCTTCATTTGTGCTTTACTTGATATCAATCTTTGGATTGTGTATTTCATCTTCCTTCAGTAGGTATCATAAATAATCTTTTATTTCACAATTTTTTATTTAGTTTTTTTTTTGTATTTATCGTTTAAGGGCACAGCTTAGATTTACAGTCTTTAAAAGTGGCTCTTACTAATCCGAAATACCTACTTGATAGTTTAGGAAGGGTAATTGTTATTTATTTTAAATAATTTTTATTTAAAAAATTTTACTTTCCATTGGAAAGTATGTAGATATCTTTAATTCATCATTACATTTAGAAAATTCATTGTGTTTGAAATGTTATAAAATTTTGGTGTGGATGCACTCAGTAATATTGACACCAGTCGTAATTCAGATAAATTCTGCAATAAGCATGGATGCAAAATGCTATTAAATCAGTGCATTTACACATTATTTCGTTTGTTTTTCATATGGGTTTGCGACCGTTTCATTTTTGCTTAAATGAACATTACAAATCTTCTTACATCTTACCGCTTGAGTGGGTCAAAGAGGCCGAGGCGCGACACGCAGCAAAGCACTATAGAAAATAAATCGTACTTTTTATAAAGTAGTATAACTATAAAGTAATACAGGCAATTTTTTCAGAAAAAAATTCTTTATTCTTATCCACACATTTCATACGCTGGAAGTATGCATTTATGTGCAATACTAATTGATGTAGCATTTTCGAACAATAATTTTGAGATTAATTTGTCGGAATCCGAATTTAGAAAGAATAAGCTTTTGACTGGTTAAAATATTAGAAAATAAGCTTGTAAATGCGATGTAAACGTTCTTTACTAGCATGAACGATATTCAAAACTGCATACTGGTGACGTATTCGGGCGCTCTTTTCCCATTGGTGCAGAGTTACGAGGCAACCTACTATAATACAATCCTTGATTATTACACACAACTGTCACATGACTGATATCAGCCAATGAAAACCATGTATTTTTTGTAAATCGACCAATCCCGAACTGATTACCTGATAAGCGCCCGTGGGCTGCTTACCAAGCGATAAGCGCCCTAGGGATGATTATCGACCCCGTGGATGGTGTCATAATTAGAAATAGAAATGCAAGAAACAACCAATTTGAATTGTTTTGCATTATTAGATCAATTTTAAATCATAATTTGTATACGGTTTTTTGTAATAATCTTCAAAATATAAATTCGGGCAACACACATATAATTTTGCCCGTGCCAAGAGGCATCGTGCTGGTTGCCCTTAGAAAACTTCCCTCGGGCAACCCTCGGTACAGTTTTCATTGCAACCAGCACTCGGCCCTTGGCGTGTGAAAAATTATCAGTAAGTATGTCCACCCTTGTTATATTACTACTGAAAATAAATTAGAAATAAGATAGGTATGACCGAATTGTATGTAGGTATTACAAAAACTATTGTACAATACACGCCCGTTAGGGCCTTGACTGCCCCGCCAGTATTATCCGACTCGCTCTTCGAGCTCGTCTCACGAACTCTCTAACTCGGCCGTAAAGGCTATTCTAACGAACTTCTACTACCTATAAAATACTATTATTGCATATGCAATTTTGCAATATTATACATGGGCGTAGCCAGGGAGGGGCAGGGGTGGGCAGTGCCCCTAAACATTTATAAAGAGCAAAAGGCAGTTGATTTATAATCATTAATGCAATTCACATTCTACATTTAAAAAAATAAGCTACGATCTGCAGCAGATTTGCGGAAACTGATGATGTTTCAACTTATAATTTTTGTAATTTGTAACAAATTAATAAAAAAAACTGTAATAATAGTAGTAGTTGATTGGGTAATTAAATTTATGCCCCCCTCTAACTGGAATCCTGGCTACGCCCTTGATAATATATATGCAATAACAACATGCTTTTGACATATGGAAAATGTCAAATAATAGCCTCGTTTAGGAAATAGTAGTCGAAAAAACTGGGTCTACGACATTTCGGCGCCGCCACTTCGGTCCGCCATCTCGGCGCGGAATCATCTCGGCGCCAGTACAACCTGCGCCCAATCATCTCAGCGCCGAATTCAAATTGGCAAACTACAGTGTGCACTACCTAAGAAAATCATTATAAACAAATAATAAATACAGTGATCGCCAAAAAACTGGCATCAAATAAGTAGATGTTTTTTTATTTAGAGTTTCTTGGAAAATCAAACACTGGCGACCAGAGATGGTTGAAAAGTGATTACAAATGGGCTAAACAAAAGTTGTCACGTGACTTCCATTATCAGTAAAATTATATATTTTTTTTTAAAATAAATACGAAAGATGCATTTACTAGCGAATATAGAAACAAATTTTACAAAAAAACGTTGACTTCTGGCCCCGCGCCGAGATAGCATTACCGAAGTGGCGGCACCGAGACGGCGGCGCTGAGATGTCCGGCTTCAGAAAAAACTATTTATTATACGTTACATTTTAGAATCTGCATAATGGGAAAGTGCTGAGCATTAGGGTGTACAAATAAATTAGGCGAAATTGTGATCATCTTTATTTAATCTAAAGGCGGCTTTACACGTGTATAGTAGCTAAAGCAAGTTACTAAATCAAGTAGCTAAAATTTAGTAGTTTAGTGGAGCGAGCACGTTTACACACATTTTAGCATAATTATTTAGTTGACGTTGCTTTTTTAGAATGGCACAACGTTCGTCATTAAAGAAATTTATTTTTCACTTATGTTGTAAATTCAGGGATATACGTAATAGCAAGTATAGCTATAATAAAAAAAAGCGTGTGCGGAGCAGGAAATGGTTGTCTTGGGCTTGTTTATTCTTGTAAATGCTAGCTCTGGTATTCTACAAACTTTCAGTCTTTCGATATTCTTACACACATTTTAATGTTGTATGTATCTTCATTACAACGGGACGCCTTGTTTCAACAAATTATCTAGCGAACGGCTGGTCTGACTAATACACTTTACTAAACTAATCTGTCTACACTAGCTTAGTTTGCGTTTAGTTAACGAAAATCGTGGTGGGGGTACGCCACTTGCTCAAGTAAATAGAACTGATTTCTATTCACTTGACAAGGTAGTTTACTAAATTCTTTAGTTGCTCAAGTACTAAATCGCACTAAACGTAAATGTTTACATGATGCAAGTAACTAAATTAAGCTACTTGATTTATTAACTTGCTTTAGCTACTATACACGTGTAAAGCCGCCTTAAGATGAAGTTAAAATACCTAAGCTACAGTTAACGCAAATGTACGCGCACGTGCCACCTCATGATAAGTGCCTTCATCGAAATGTGGCTGATAGATGTATGTTGCTAGCAAAAAAAACTAGGACAAGGATTTTTTAGCTGTGTTATATAACATTTTTACTGGTAACTAAGATATGACCATATGACCAAAGCAGTCGGTGTCTAAGGTACCTGGTACTCTGCATGCCTGAACCTTGTCCATTTACAAACAAACAAACAAACAAAATATGAATAAATTTGAAACTATTTCAAAATGAGTTTTGTTTCAAAAGCTGGGATTATTTATTGCTTACAACTGTATAACGATTCGACAAATCACACATTTTTCTAGTTTTATAATTGTCTTGTATTGTAGTTTTTGATATTGAAATTTGATATGACATATGACAGGTTTGAATTATTCACATGATAGTTAATAGTAGATTATATTATAAGTGAGAGAAATGCATCATTATTTGCGAGTGAGAATTTTGAATCGCGAGTGCCCCAGCACGAGCGATACAATTTCTCACGAGCTTATAATGGCATTTCGCTCACGTGTGATATACGACGTTTTATCTTACAGTAGCAATTCGTATGCCTAAACAGTTTGAGCTGTCAGAATATGTCGCAAAACAGACAATAGATAGTTACAGTAGCATTTATTATCATACATTATACAACTGTTTTCAGTGACTAAAATAAAGTTTTATTCACTAGTGAGTATAATAGCTATTTATGCAACAAGTGCTAAAAGTCGACTTTTATGCGCGAGACATGAAAATTATGAAACGAAGCCGAAAGCTGAGTTTCATAACATGTCTCGCGCATAAACGACTTTTAGCACGCGTTGCATACAATATTTTATCTACGACCTTAATTTTACCGTTATTAATCCATAAATATCGATTTAAGAAAGGTTCGCATCTGCGACGCTGCGTCATAATGAATAGTAGCCTACGCCGCTGGCGATTGTTTGGCAACGCCCGTGCTGTCAAGGTGAATTACGAAATGTAATTATTGATACTCCACATATGACTGTATTCATTACATAACGCTTTAATTATTTCAAAAACGCTTTACCTATAACGCAAGAAGCAACTAAAATAGCTTTACAACTTCACTTGCAGTTCGAAATTGTAGTTTTGAACCTCGCTTCACTTTTAGCACATGTGCTAAAAGTAAACAGCTGATTTCTTTAAACACGGTAAACTATAAAACGTCACTTTTAGTGAAACAAGCTAGCGCTAAAAGGCCTACTTTTAGTAGTGGTCGTAGATAAAATACATTATACAACTGTTTTCAGTGAATAAAATGAAGTGTGTATAAAAATCTTTTATACTCACTAGTGAATAAAACTTCATTTTAGTCACTGAAAACAGTTGTATAATGTATGGTAATAGCTGCTACTGTAAGATAAAAAGTATTTCATCAACTAAAATGATAGAAATTCCTGGCTTCTATAATTATAACTTGCCATATTACTTCCACACGAAGTGTACGAAGTATTGAAATTCCCTCATATCGAAAACCACTCTGAGTCAAATATCTCTAAAATTCGAGCCAACCGACTAATGAACCCACTATATGAAATCTCCGTCGCGGCGGTGCGGATCTTTTGGTGAAGATCCCAGCCCACTAGATCAATCCCCCGTATTGGGGGGTGCCCAAACGTGCTGTGCGGGGGATGTATGTTCGTATGTGTACACGATTCCGGTCGCCAGGAACCTTCCTGAAGTCTTGGATCGTTTTCATACGATAGGTCCTCCGAAAATGAAGGCAACATCAACTTTTGAGCTATGGTCGTAGGCAAAAAAAAATTTTTTTTGTTTTTTTTTTAATATATAATTGGTTCATAGCATTTCATTGTATTAGCGAAACTGAGTGATGCTGAGTATCGAAGTATTCTTGGAAAGCACGGAAGGGCGCTTTTCTTGGGTGGGGGGTACCGTATATTTTTTTGTAGCAATAGTACCTACATTGTCTATACAATAAATGTTTCATATTCATTCTGGTTTTTTATTCTTACGGAATTCGAGGTTTAAAAAATAGCCCTCGTATTTAAACTATAGTGTGATCAAAAATTATTTTTATCTAGTATGGCTATGAAATAGTTCCTTATTTATAAATGCAACTGTAAGTCATTTAAAAATCAAATCTCAAGTTTGACATTTAAATGTAAATATAGTTGAATTCATAAATTAGAAACTATTCCATAGCCATACTAGATGAAAAAATTTTGTGATCGTGCTTGAGCTTCTGTCTGCGGCTCCGGCCGCGTAGTGACGAATAGTTGCGGTACGGCGCAGACTTCTAACCTATCTTGTATGGCTTTGTAAATATCGATTGAAGAATATTAGATAATACAAGGTGTCCCTAAAATAATGGGACACCGATTAGTCATAGATTCCTTACGTCATAATAAATTAAACCCAATATACCATTTTAAGGTAAACGGTTGCTTTTAGGCGTAAGAACTAAGAGTACATTATTTTTGTGCTTTTTAATTCTCTTTCAGATAATAATCTAAAATTTCAAAAAAAGTTAAAGATAACGAAGTTAAGACTAAAAAAAGTTTGGAAAGATAGGTAAAGTGCCACTTACAGTCGAGTCTAATTTATTTTTTTTTTTTGTTAGTGCAGTACATAATACTAAATATGTATACCAAAATTCAAATCGACATCTTTACATTTGTGGAAATTAACAAAGAAATAAAAAATAAAAAATTGAACTTCGAGGCCCTATAACTTCTTACTGAAGGGACTTTGTACTAAGGTATATTACGTTTAATCGATTTATTATGACGTAAGGAATCTATGACTAATCGGTGTCCCATTATTTTAGGGACCCCCTGTATAACTTTTCCGAAATCGTATAAAAAAGTAGCAAAAATAGTCAGTTAAGTAAGGCGAATCGACTCTGAAGTTCTACTTTTTTGTACGATTTTGGAGTAAGCAACCCAACTTACAAGTATATTATCACATGAAAATTTTTTGATTCTGTCAATTTAAGGGGTTTTTATGTTTCCTGTGGCGGTTTTCATGCGAACGTAAGTATTTAATGTATAATTATGCTGTGCTAAATGGTAAATGTTTATATCTTAATTAATTAGGCATAAATAAATACTACTTAATTACGGATGAGAACGAAAACGACGAAATAAACTGCACGGCGTCAAATTTGCAATTATTTGTAGATACCACAGTAGCAAATTTATTGCCGAAAAAATCAGTTCCAATTTACAAAAAACATCTCGATTTTTTTTTACCTTGGAGTAATAGTTGTTAACATATCTAGTAATGTTATGACTGTTATGAGTATCATAACTGCCGCAGATATTTTGAAATCCAAGCTCGTAGAGCTAGGATTTTAAGACATCTAAGGCTGTTGTGATTTATAACATCCGTGATTTGTTCAATAGTTTATCGGTTGCTGTATGGTTATGGTTGCCGTGTAGGGTAATATTCCTTTACCCTACAGATAAGTTATAACCTAGTTACCAGCCTACTTTTGTATATGTAAACTAGGGTGGTTCTACATTATACTTCGTGAAAAAAACGTCGAATTTATTTGGTCGCGCCCCCTAAAGTCGTTATAATACTGAAAAAACAAACCAATAATATTAACACGTGCCACAGAGCCCCGGAAGTTTTCAAATTGCAGATTTTAACCTATTATCAATTAATATCTCGCGAATAGTCGTATCGAAATTTTGATAATGTTATAATAAAAAGGAAATTGAATTTGCTACAAATTTAGCTACTTATGTACAATTTTTTCCTAAACTTGTTGGAATTTAAAACAATATGCGTTAAGTATTAGAAAAAGGTAAAAATTCTTAAAAAATTGCTTTTTTATATTAATAATTAAAAATATAATAGTATTAAGCAAATATATAAATTAAATAAAACGAACAATATTAAATAATTACTGAAGTTACATAAATTTAAAGAATTATATTTACAAACGTAAGAATAAAAAATATATAGCAGGTGATTTATATGTAAAATAATGAAAAACATATCACAATAGTTACTTTTTTGTTGCTAAAGAAGCTTTACTGGAATCCGGATATTGACGACGATAATCACTAACAACTTGTAGCAAGTACTGCTTTTCCTCTTTTTTGGTAATTAAGCTATTATATTCTTCGATCAGTTTCGAATCTAGCAAAGCAAGGAGAACAACAAGTCATGAAAATGACTGGGCATAGCAACACTCACTCTCTAAAGCAAATTGATCGACAGCATCACTCCAGAATCTTCAAGCAAATGAGGGGCCAAAACGTATTCGCAGATATGGTATCCTCAACCAGTATGCAGTCTACGTCCACATCAAACTCTACTGCCAGTGCAACTAACATATATAATAATTGTGTGTTCAATTATAAGTCTTAGTTTTTGATGTTTATTGTTAACCATTTATAGTGATGAATAAAATAAAAATAAAGTTTTATTAAATTTGGGATTAGTTTTTATTGTCAAAAAAATTTCCACTTCTTAATTTTAGCTAATGAGTAAGTTGTGTTTGCTATGGTAATCATATTAAATACTAAATTCTGATTGGTTCTTCCATAGTGTCATACAATTTTCACTAGAATTTTGAATGCAACATGTTTCTGTTCACATAGAATTTTACGTCCGTTTACATGTTTGTATTTATAACCAATTGATTTAGAATATTATATAGTCGCTTCCCCCTTATCGAATTCGAAATTTTCACGCGCGTCATTTAATGGTCTAGTCAAAGTAAAGTGTTCATTTTTCAAGTGATAATTCCAAATCTGTCGTTGCAAATCTTCCCGAACTGTAAAATGTTTATAGTATGTATCATTTTTAGGTCGTGAGTCAAAAGGTTTAATTTTAAAACTGTCCCGCCCAATAATACTTCTAATTGTTTCAGATACCTAAAACAGTACAAATCCCAAAATTAAACCAACAGTTAGATTTTATACATACATACTTACATCCCAAATGTCACTAAGCCAGGCAAAGATTTCCGTTTTGCTGAGGTCTGGCCTGTCTCATAATGCCTGTAGGCCTTTGTAATTTTGTGTCACGTTTAATAACTTTTGGCATATTTGCATTGGCGTAACTAGCGGGGGGGGGCAGGGGGGCCAGGCCCTCACCAGAGTGCCGTCTGGCCCACCCCAGAAAAATAGAAGCTAGATAAATGTAAAAATCTGCTTTTATTATTAACCCATTTAAGCTAAGGGGTTGGTTATCGACCCCCACACGTTCTTACATTTGTGGTTTTATTACCTTTTTGGCTTAAAAACATTATAGTATAAATACCATTTGTTGGACGGATGGCTCGAATCCGACATAATAATAATTTTCATTGCTTGCTTGCTTGACGCCACTTTGAGAGCGAACCCGTGGGTCGAATTGGCTGATTTTGGTGTCAATCGACTCAGGGCGACGCAAGTCAGCCAGTAGTAGGGTTTTCAAATTTTTATAAGTGACTTTTTTATGTGGATTTTTTTGTTAATCGCTAACCTCAAAATTAACTCGACACACAAAATGGATCATAAATTGCATTAAATGAATTATTTCGCGCCCAATTTGGGTGCAGAACGCTAGTGAATAATAATATGCAAGAGAAAACATTATTAGTTAGCCAATAATTACTTTGAAAAGACTGTTTTCGTCTGAATATTTTTTTTTAGTTAATTGTGCACCATTTTAGTTATTTTCTCTTAAGTTTTCTATAAATAAAGAACCAATTTATGAGCACAGAAAAATATAATTGCAATTATTTCATATGCGGGTAAGTAAATGAGCTGATAACTTGAGTGCATCGCTAACTACTCCCTGGGCACATACAGCTAGCTACCTATTATAGGCTCATCCAGTCCAGACTTACGGTGACTTGTTATTTGGAGGTATGCCTTGCCTAAAGAGTTGAGTTTATAGCTTTGAAAAGTACGATCCAGAATTTTATGTTCAATAGTGTTCTATGTAAGCAAAGTAAATTTTGTGGTGTTTGAATTTCCACAGTTGCTAGCCCAAGACAGAACAAAGAGAAATCACAATAACAATTAAGAGGATATTGATATTTTCAAGAAAGTATTTGCTTCGACGATACTGAAAAAACTAAAAATTGTGGCTCAAAAACGTGTGATGTTTCCCAAAAAAATCTGTTTCTCCTGGAATAATATTTTTACCGCCAACTTCATTTAGTTGCAAGAAGTAGGTAATCTACACATTTTTTTATGTTGTTTATGAATCGAGAAATAATTTATTAATATGCTACTCAGACAAATAGTATTACGCAACAGATCAAGTGCACCATGGAAATCAAACTTGACATAAAACCAATGTTTGTTGTTTTCTAGTTTAACAGTCCAAATTTAGTTTTGATCATTGCAACAGTTATTACATAGTTAATTTTGAAAAAAGTGTTGTGCAGCAAAAATAAATGTAACGAGAGAAAATTTTAGAGCCATAATTTACTATGCCTTTAAAAGTTCCATATCTCCGAAAGAAAGTTTTGGATGACTTCGTGCTGCTTTGGTGACCAAATGCCTTCGCATCAGAGGACTGTCTATTGTTGGTTTAATGAATTTAAATTTGAACGAGTGTCAATTAGTGACGATTTTTGCGAAGGAGAACCAATTTCTACAGTTACCGATACGAACATAAACGCTGTGCAAAGAATGATTCAGTAGGACAATCGAGTCACGTATAGAATTATTGAAAGCGTCTTGGACATTGACATGACTGCAATAAATAAGATTTTACATAATCATTTGGGTGTAAGAAAAGTCTGTTGTGGGTGGATACCACACAGTTTAACAGAAACACAACAACAGCATGTGGATTGGTAAAAGAAGTTTACATCATAACTGGTGACGAAAGCTGGATATATGCATTTGAACTCGAACCTAAGTTACAGTCTGCCCAATGGATATTTCCAACAGATCATAATCTAGTTAAAATGAGGAGATCTCGAAGAGTTGGTAAGAAAATGATTGCTTGCTTCTTCTCAAAATCACGACCTATCGCAACTGTCGTGCTTGAAAATAGACGTACGGTTACTGCAGAATGGTACACAACAGTATTGCTGCCAGGCGTTATTCAAAAAGCTCGTTTACAGCGCCCAAGGAATGAGATCGTTCTGCACCATGACAATGCTTTTAGTCATACTGCATATCAAACAAAATAACTTTTAGAGACTTCCGGATTAAAATTGAGAAGTTATCCCCTATACAGTTCCAACCTATTACCTTCCGATTACTTTCTATTTCCTCCATTAAAGGATAAAATGCGTGGTGTGCGATTTTGAACTCCCGAAGATGCTGTGGAAAACTTCAAAAACCTTGTTTCTCTAGTGACTCAAGAAGAGTGGAATTTGTTTTGAAAATTGGTTTTACCGAATGCGAGTTTAAGGGCAAATATTTTGAGAAACAATAATAAAAACAAATTTTGGCTACAAAACTTTTGTTTTATTAGATTGCAGAAATTTACGGGGTTACACTCGTATAACAGCGTCAAAGAACATGCAAATAAATGTATGCGAAAAAGTTATGTATGTACGTAAATTCATGTCTTCATAGGTATACATAGGTATTGACGATGGTTGGTTGGGGGCCTGGCCCTCCCCAGCCAAAAGTCCTAGTTACGCCAATGCATATTTGCTTCAGTATAAATTACAGTTTGTTGACAGATTGATATCCATAACGCCGATGTCCATAAATACCTATTATCCTTAGTGGCAAACAAAGTATGAAAAACACTGGCAACATTGCACTTTTCACCTCAAAATATCAAATTAGACACTTTCGTGAGCCTCCTGTATTTAACGGCTGATTCTGACAAAGTGTCAGAAAGAGATTCTAGGGAGTTTTAAATTTATTAAACATAAAAACAAAATTCCATGTCTACCTACCGGAAAAATAACTACTGAACGGTGTATACCTCGAAATCATCATTAAAATACAAGAAATCGGCAGTAAAGTAGGGTCGCGAGTTCGATTCCCGGTCCCGGTGAGGTTTTCAAAAATTAAAAAATGCAGATGAAAGCATCTGCAGAAGGCCATCATTCGGACGTGATGTAAAACCGTGGGTCCCATGTTACTACGATGTGTAGCATGTAAAAGATCACTCGATAGGGTTGGAACTCCTTAGTCTCGGCAAAATTCTAAGTGGGACTTTCACCATATATGACCAAAGCAGTCGGTGTCTAAGGTACCTGGTACTCTGCATACCTTGTCCATTAACAAACAAATAAACAAGTAATCCATTGTTTTACGACTTTTCTTGTAGGTGGCGAGGCGACAGATAAATGTCAACCGACGTTAAAATAACCTACAAATGTTGGTTAAAATGTTGTAATTTCACCATTTCTGGATTTCAAATAAAACATAATGTACTCCTTAGCACTGAAGTTTTTTTTTATCCCTAATGTGGTTTATTTGCCTTGGCTCTATACCTTGGTATAAAAACTACTATTTTTCACGATTTTGCGTTGGACAAAAAGTGGTACGTTCAATACGATTTTTGATTAAAAAATATGGTGTGATACACGCACACAACTTCCTTTTACAGTGATCTTATAATTAGCCAAAAATTTGATTTTAAATTTTTAAACATTTGTCAAAATTTTTCAAAAATTACAAATTCTACAAGATATAGCGTTAGTTGATCATATCAATACACATTAAAAATGTAATAAAAATGTTAAGGTTTGAAAAAAATCATTAGAGCCGTTTTTGGAAAATATAGAAAAACTAAAAAATCTCAAGAGTAAACACCTACTTCCGGTTATGCGATTTTCTTCAAAAGCTTGCTGTCTCATCTACATAGTACACAAAACTTATATATGAAGTTTCAACGCCATAACTCTTTTCATTTTTGAGACAGACAGACAGACCAATGAACAAAAACATGTTTTTTGGGCTCAGGAGGCTCTAAAACGTGAAGATCAGTTGAAAACTCAATTTCGAATTTTTGGGGTGAATCCAATGTGTAGGTACTTCCTTTATCGTAAAAGGAAGCAAATTACTATTTGCACACTTTCAGCGGTTGTGACATATCCTCCGCAATCTTCGATTAAGGAAAGAATAAGTTTCTGAAGATACTTCAAAATTCCAAGTAAATTTCTATAAAAGTATGCAAGGACGAAAGTGTAGATTTCGACACCTTGTTGCAGCAGGCTAACAATTCTTAACTACCCTGTACGGAGCTCCTAAACAATAGATCTTTGTATTTTCTCCGGTACCTACCAACATTTTTCCAGATCCGGGACAAAAAGCACACCCACAGCAGCAACAGTACAACAGCATTCGTTCCAAAACTACCATCAAGTTCAGACTTGGTACCGTTGAAGAATGAGAACGGAAGAGAAGTACGAGTGGGCCTACCCCAGTCACAACAACTAAAGATCATCCTCCTGAAGTTCTGCTTAAATTCCTCTTTGTAAATGCGGTTGAGGATGTGGCTCGAGGAAGGCAGGTTTTAAGTGCTCTAATCTGGTCTAAATTGCAGAAATTGAAGATATAGTCGTAAATTATCTCTCTCTTTCAACGAGCAGAGGTTTGAGATCGCCGACGTGGGGGAACATTTAAAAGATATAATTTTCAAAATCTAGTTGTTATTTAAAACTTAAAGTTGTCTCCTTCTGTATTATATAAAATAAATATTTTTTCTATAGCAAATGTTAAAGTGTACTTGAAATGACTCAAAACAAAAAGTCAAGTGTTACTTTAACAGCAAGGGTAGATAAAGTAGCACTTTAACATCCAGGGGAGATAAGTAATTTAATTTTCTAAATTTTATTTAAATTAAATATTACAGCTTCGTATTATCCTAGCAACCAAATCTAGCTACTGAGATTTTAAAATGTGATTAACTTTTTTATTTTCTTTTGAAAGTGTTGAAGTTGTTTTTGTATTATGCACGAAGATAAAGTTATTACTATGCCCTCTTGAATCATTAATGTCTGGACTTCGTCTCGACGTTAAACGATTCACTTGTGGATAAAATTTAACTTTATCGTCTTGTATAATAAATTACTATTTTTCATCTACATGCGCTTTATTCATGCTTTAAATCAGTGCACTTTAAAAAATTCACCCTTTATTTTTAAGAATTCCATTCAAGAAGATGTATTGTTTGCAAGACCTTTGAAAACCACTACGACAGGAGAACCAATTTTCGGTATGATCAATGGCTATTTAAAAAATGGAATAAACTGTTTTTTTTTCGAAAACTGATAAAAAATGTTGACATTTAAATTACCTAAATCGGTTGTCAAAGTGACTGTTTTTTGTTCCCTGGATGTAAAAGTCTTTTATTTCCTCTTGACTTGTTAAACGGTCATTACTGTCATTTGAACTGACTCGGTAAATGAGTCTTTACAGGCCAGGTGCATGTA
This sequence comes from Agriotes lineatus, assembly GCA_940337035.1. Classification (NCBI taxonomy): domain Eukaryota; kingdom Metazoa; phylum Arthropoda; class Insecta; order Coleoptera; family Elateridae; genus Agriotes; species Agriotes lineatus. The sequence continues at coordinate 61,947 of CALNHX010006725.1, forward strand.
AAGTGGTACTGTCGTCTGAAATGACCTGTAAAAGAGTCTTTACAGGCCAGGTGCCTGTAAAATGCTGCCATCGCGATATTACAAGCACCTTGTTTTCTAATAATCACATCCTTCATTAATCACTAATATTAATTTTTAGGATGTTCCCCAAGAGGAAATAAAACGTTGTACTCGGCTCGCTGGCAATTAGGCTTTATTGGGGTTCACCGGATGACAGGGCTCGCTCCTACGTCGCTCTCCCTGCAAATTATCCGGCTCGCCCATAAAGGCTAATTTACTAAGCTTGCCACGTAAATAACTATTACAATCTAGAGCAAAAAAGACTTTTACGTTCAGCAATTTTTGATTAAAGAAGAGGTCACAATGTCGACAAAATTTTCTTTGAGTTTTCGCTAATGTGGAGCTGTGCAGTTTACGAAAAAACGTTGTTTGATACTCGATTGCGAAATTCTTTTGCATTCTCGAATGTTTTTTTGCTCGCGATGATAGCAAAAGAAACTCATTCTCGAATGCAAAAGTAGCATTTCGCAATCTAGAAACAAAAATAACATACTATTTCCGCTTGGGGGTGTTCACAGATGGTGCAAAATCAATGACAGGAAAGTTTTTTGGTCTTGTGGCGCGAATAAAGGAGATCAACGAGAATCTTGAATGGAGTAATTGCTGTAGTCATAGACAAGCACTGACATGTAAACGTATTCCTGTAGAGTTAGCCAGTGTTATAACCGACGCTGTAATAGCTATTAACATATCTAGGAATGTTATGAGTGTCATAACTGCCGCAGATGTTGTATTGAAATCCGAGCTCGGAGAGCGAGGATTTTAAAACATCTGAGGCTGTTATGATTCATCACATCCGTGATTTGTTCAATAGTTTATCGGTTGCTGTATGGTTATGGTTGCCATGTACGGTAATGGACTATTACCGTACAGATCAGTTATGATTTAGTTACCAGCCTACTTTTGTATATGTAAACAAGGGATTAATATCCTGCAACCGATAAAAATGATAAATTTTATAAAATCACGTGCTACAAACTCTCGTCTATTCCAGGCAATTTGTGAGGACTTTGGAAGCCTTTACGTTTCTTTATTGCTTCATACAGAAGTTTCTTGTGGCCAAGTTTTGATCTGCTTGGTTGAATTGAAGTCTGAAGTTCAAGCATTTTTTTTACCATCCATTTTGTTTGTCTTCTTGTATATTCGATATTCTTTGACTGCCAAAAACTTGCATACTTAGCATTTTTTTCTAAATTAAATGATTTAAATCTATTTTTACAGGGCATAGGTGTTACCATTTTCAGTGTGCGTGGTAGAACAGAGGCCATGATGAAAAAGTTCAACTTTTGGATTCAATTTCTGGAGATGAATGAATATGAATGTTTTTGTTCTCTCAGCAGCATTTTATCAGAAAATAAAATTCAACTTAACGAAAATATTAAACGGGATATTACTGAACATCTCAAACATTTTCAATCAACTTTCAATTACTATTTTCTTAATACACCTAATATATCTGGATGAAACAACTGGATACGCAGTGTTATTCAAGGATGTATAAGTTCATATACGTGTATAACTTTAGTGGAAAAAGAAAAGCTAATTGAGTTATTCTCTGACAGATCCCTAAAAGCCGTTTTTAAAGATCACTCTTTAGTTGACTTTCGGCTCAGTGTAAGAAATGAATATCCTGTTTTATCAGAAAAAGTCATTAAAGTTTTATTACCCTTTTGCACAACATATCTGCGTGAGAAAAGATTTTCAACATACATTTATCTGAAAAATAAATACAGAAACAGGTTAAATGCAGACCTGATCTAAGACTCAAACTTTCAGACATTGAACCAAATTTTGAATTTCTTTTTTTTTATAGTTTATGTCCGGATCAGCCGCTCTTCAGCTATACACGGAGAGTTGTTCACTTTGCACTACACTTACCGCTGTATTAACATAAGGAGGATGTCAGTCACTAGTTTCATCCTCTGTTGATAACAGGTCTTGGGGTAGCTTTCGCTTTAGTCAACTGTGAATAGATTTTTTACCGAGTGTATACCTGGTGGCACCTGGGCTTTCATTAAGTTTAGCGTGGAAGCGTCTAATGCAGTTTTTGATATAACAGTATCTTCGGAATTTCAAGTTCGTTATGGAGTTGCTCATTCTGTATAAACCAAGGTGAGTGTGTGGCAATCCGAATAATTTTGTTGATATTCCGAATTTTAGATCAATATTCAAAGAGATGGAATTTTCAACATCCTGTATTTTAAAAATGAACGGCTTCAGGTTAATATGTTTATCTAAACTTGTTTTATAGAGTCGCATGAATAGTAATTCTTGAGTACATTCTATAGGGTGAATGAAACGCAGTTATCAGTCGATCATAAATTCGCCGACTAAATGAACTCCTGCATCTGCTCATATCTGATGTGGCTTTGTACATATGGTTAAAATATCTGGTGCATCTAAACTATTAGGGTCTGGTCTGACTTTGTGTACATTGTTCTTAAATATCGAGATAGACCAGTCTTTTAATTGCAAGAATCCAAACGCCATGTAGTTGGGTTTGAATTCTTTAGGAAGTCGAAGAAGCTGTTCAGTACTTAACTACTCCTATCCAGGATGCTTCTTGGATAGCAACACTTGTCAAAAGCAAGACAGTATTGAATAACTGTAGCTTCTCGCTCCAGATCAAGGAGCTCGTCAAAGAAAAACGCAAAGCTAGATGTCGTTGGCAACATTCTAGAAATCCATTAGATAAAACCCTTCTTAAAAGGCTAACCTATAACCAAAGAGCATACATTATGTGTGTACATAAAGTAAGGAATAAATTCATTATCTAGAAAAGGGAAAGCTTTTCGGAAAAATCCTCAGACATGTCAACCTTTGTTTTAAGATGCGCATCTTTTGACGTTCTAGTCTCATTGGTGACATCATTACTGTTCCGGATATGACGTCATCAAAATTTTTTTCAAATGGCAACCTTTATTTTTGACAGCGCCATTTGAAAGAGCATATTTTTCTGCACACAACACATCAAAAGTTTTGTCATGTTACATAAGGAAATTTTCGATAAAATTAATGTTATAGTGATTTAAAATTAATTTATTTTATTCAGTTAATTGAACAAACTAATTAATTCAGGGGACTCTAAAACGTAAAGATCTGTTGAAAACTTAATTTGTAATTTTTGAGGTGAATCCAATACTTCCTTTATCGTAAAAGGAAGTAAAAAACATACGTTTTGTATTGACAGCCATGAAAAGTCATAGTGACAATTTGGAAAGTACCGAAAGATCAAATGTTATACGTTTGGCAGTACTGAAGTGTATTGTCAGTCTATGTCAAATTCGAGAGGTTAATAGGTTAAGTTTTGTTTGTTATTTGACACAGATTGACGCAAAACTTAACGTACAAATTTCGAATTTGGCATAGCTTGACAGTGCTACCAACACTGCAGTAGTAAGTGACATGGTTTTATCCCACTAATGAAATAAAGTAATTTCATTATTCCACTAGTGGATAAAGTGGTACTTTAGACGGTTCATAAGTGTGGATAAAACTTCAGTTATAAGGTGATTGTGGATAAAATGTCTTTTTTGCTATAATAAAAAGAGTGGTTTTTTATGACTTAGAAAGAGACCTTTACAAAGCTAGGAAGGACTTCAGTTTCAACACTTAATTAATTCGTTTGTTCAATTAACTGAATAAAATAAATTAATTAAAATTAATTAAATCGTTATAACATTAATTTTCTCGAAAATTTCCTTATGTAACATGACAAAGATTTTGATGTGCTGTATGCAGAAAAATATGCTCTTTCAAATGGCGCTGTCAAAAATAGAGGTTGCCATTTGAAAAAAATGTCGATGACGTCATATCCGGAACAGTAATGATGTCACCAATGGGAATAGAACGTCAAAAGATGCGCATCTTAAAACAAAGGTTGACGTGTCCGAGGATTTTTCCGAAAACCTTTTCCTTTTCTAGATAATGAATTTATTCCTTACTTTATGTACACACTGTATGCTCTTTGCTATAACCTAAGTTCGGCCACTAGAGAAGCTCGTAACGATTCCTTTCTGACATACAACCAACCTATCCGAGCAGGAGTTCCCCAAGGTAGTGCCTTTGGACCGTTTTTATATCTGCTGTTTACTGCAGATGTACTACAGGCAAACGATACGCTGATGGCAACATTTGCCGATGACACGCCATTATGTGTGTGGACTCGAACCCCATAAGCGCATCAGATAAACTTCAGAATCATCTTGTTCTCATACAATACTGGCTAAAACGGTGGTAAATCAACACTAATGCCAATAAATCGGCACAAATTACGTTCACAACTAAAAGAGCAATCTGTCCTCAACTCACCATTAACAACAATCCGATTCCTATACATGAAGAAATAAAATATCTAGGACAACACCTTGACTCGAAACTTACCACGCATTAAAGCAAAGTAACGCCAACTTGATTTAAAACTTAAGAATATAAACTGGCTCTTAAATAGAAATTTGCAATTATCACTTGAAAACAAATTGCCGCTGTACAAAGTTATAATACAGCCGATTTGGACTTATGGCGTTGAGTTGTGGGGTTGCAGCAAACCATCTAACACCAAGATCCTTCAAACATTCCAGTCCAAAACTCTCCGGAAAATTATAGATGCTCCATAGTACGTATCAAACTTAACCCTACATGCGGACCTAAACATCCCCTATGTAAGCGATGTAATTACAAAGATGGCAACTTTGCTCACTACAATCAACTTATAAGTGAATTATTCACTCAACCACTGAACAACAGAAGACTAAACCAGCTTTAGCCTGAAGATCTGGCTTTTTAAATTCCAGAGAACCGTCGATGGGCGGTCCCTGACTCAAGACATGTTAAGTTATATCATTAGCTATATCATTTACTAATTACTCTGAATTGTATTGAGTAGTTTGTAAATTAGCAATAAAGTTACAAAAAAATAGCTAGAGGACATAACTCATTTTAAATTTAAATTAACAGTGTGAGAGAATTAAAACAGGTAGTAATGGAATACGGTTTCATCTAAGCAGTATCATTGCAGAGATGTACACCTTAAAAGCGGACCAATTATTTTTACTGTTAAATAATTAGAATAAATAAACTCTAGACCATCAACATAATGAAACGATAAATTATAATTGGGTATTTTTAAATTAACTGGAAACATAACACAATATAGAACAAATTAGCAGTGGTGTTTCCACAGAATGGAGAAAAAACGTTAACGACCTAAAAAGCGCACGAAAGACTAATTCTAAGACATTAGGTGAGAACAAACCAAAAGTATTTGATGGTGATGATGAACAACAGTCTACATTTTATAAGTAGTTGGCTGGCGCACTTTGTCTTCTTTTTGTATTTTGATCATGGACGGCATTTATGTGTCAAACGTATTTACGAAAAGGCGGCTATCAAGTTTGAAACAATTTTGCGGTACCAGGATACAAGAGTTGTTTAGAAAACCGTAAAACAGCCACTTTTTTGGTACTTGTTTCTTTAAATTATATTAAAATTAAATAAAATGAGAGAAATCGTCCATATTCAAGCAGGTCAGTGTGGAAACCAAATTGGTGCAAAGGTAGGTAACGCTGAAATTTCAAATTTTCTTTCGCTGTCACACTTGCAGAGATATTTCAAATATGCAATGCTCGCATCAGGTGAATTTAACATGTTTCACTTTATAGTTCTGGGAAGTCATATCCGATGAACATGGAATAGATCCGACAGGAACATATCATGGCGATTCAGATCTGCAGTTAGAAAGAATAAACGTATATTACAATGAAGCCACTGGAGGAAAATATGTCCCTAGAGCCGTTTTGGTGGACCTGGAACCAGGAACTATGGATTCTGTCCGATCAGGACCATTTGGACAGATTTTTAGGCCTGATAACTTTGTGTTTGGCCAAAGCGGAGCAGGAAATAATTGGGCTAAAGGTCATTACACCGAGGGAGCCGAGCTTGTTGATTCAGTATTAGACGTAGTACGAAAGGAAGCTGAAGGATGCGATTGTATGCAGGGATTCCAGCTGACTCATTCATTAGGAGGAGGAACAGGATCTGGTTTGGGAACCTTATTAATATCTAAGATTCGCGAGGAATATCCTGATCGTATTATGAATACTTTTTCTGTAGTACCTTCCCCAAAAGTGTCAGATACCGTAGTAGAACCCTACAATGCCACCCTTTCTGTGCATCAGTTGGTAGAAAACACTGACGAAACGTACTGTATTGATAACGAGGCACTATATGACATCTGTTTCCGCACATTAAAGCTAACCACCCCAACTTATGGAGATTTGAACCACCTCGTTTCAGCCACGATGTCAGGGGTTACGACTTGTCTGCGATTTCCAGGTCAGCTGAATTCCGATTTACGCAAACTGGCTGTAAATATGGTACCTTTTCCACGACTTCATTTTTTTATGCCTGGCTTTGCTCCGTTAACATCCAGAGGAAGTCAACAGTACCGTGCTTTAACTGTGCCTGAATTGGTTTTGCAAATGTTTGACGCAAAAAATATGATGGCCGCTTGTGATCCTAGGCATGGGCGTTATCTAACGGTAGCAGCTATTTTCAGAGGTAGAATGTCGATGAAGGAAGTAGATGAACAAATGCTAAACATACAAAACAAGAATAGCAGTTACTTTGTAGAATGGATTCCTAATAATGTAAAAACAGCCGTTTGTGATATTCCTCCCAGGGGTTTAAAGATGTCGTCGACTTTTATTGGAAACTCCACATGTATTCAAGAGTTGTTTAAGCGAATCTCCGAACAGTTCACCGCAATGTTTAGACGTAAAGCTTTTTTGCATTGGTACACTGGCGAAGGCATGGACGAGATGGAATTTACTGAAGCCGAGTCGAATATGAATGACTTAGTGTCCGAATACCAGCAGTACCAAGATGCAACGGCAGAAGAAGAAGGTGAATTCGATGAGGAGGAAGAAGCAGATAATGAAGGTGACTAATTTGTGCAGGATGATGTACTGTCGTTACATACAAATTTTCCAGTGATCATAAGTTCATTTTTCATATATGTTTATTTTCGGTAATTAATTAAAATTGACTTTATTTCTAAATGTATCATGTTAAGGCTTTGTGCTAGTATTAAAATGTTTGATGAGTATCTCTTGTTAGTCCTTTATGTGGCAGATTTTGCAAATCTTAAAATGTTGTAGTTTCACATGCATATATTTTCTCTCTATTTAAAAATTGTAAGCTTTTCTGACAATAAAATGAAGTAGTTTATGCGCGCTGTTTCAATTTGTAGTTAACAATTTCCAAACTAATCTTCAGATTGCCGAAAAGGGTGTTTTAGCTAAACCCAGATTTGACTCTTAAGTTTTTAAATCTGATGTTGCTTAAGGATATTGAAAATGAGGGGGGGGGGAGTTCTTTGGCAAGAACAACGTCAACTTCTACCTTTTGTATTTTTCAGGTACCTAATATGTATGTTAAGCATCTTTTATCTAATAGACTTGTCTGTGCGGGACGCTGTTTCAGCAACCAAACCGTAAGAGATAGAGAAAAAAGTTATTAAAGTTATATGTTTGGAATGGTCAGGTCAGGAACCGAATTTCAGTCTCTAATAACACTAATTATTATCTTAATTATCCTAATCCTAACTTTTTAGGTTAGATTCTAGGCAAATGTTATCAAGGCGAATGCGACTGGTAGTTTGCTACCAACAATGACATCATATACGTACGTGTGGTGAATACGCGTTCTATTTGCAAAACGGTCTTTTTTGGTTTTTAAATGAGACATTTGTCTCACTGGGTTGCTAGTTTTATTACTAATACCAAAGAGCAATGCTCTTTGCTAATACACAATCACTATTACCAAGCCGATCCTATTACTTACATACTTCTGTAATGAATTGACATTTAAAATGAATAGGAGCCACATGCCAAGCAGCAGTAAAGTACCTAGATATTTCCGATCAACGTTCCATTTTTCGAAAATCTGGTATCTAATAGTAAAAATGTCAAAGTTAAATTTTTAGGTTAGACTAAGATTCGCAGATGACACGGTATTAATAGCTCGAGAAGATCTACAACAACTGATAGACCAAGTAGTGAAAGTCATTGAGGAAAGTGGATTATCAGTAAACGATAAAAAGGCCAAATTCATGGTAATTTCTAAAATACATCACAAAAATTGACTGACATACTAAAATAATAGAAAAAGTCTAAAAATATAAGTATGTAGGAACAACTATCAACACGGAAGAGATTACGTCAAGTATGGGACAAGTAAAAGTGCATTTAAGAAGATGAGGAACATATTATGCAGCAAAGATCTTAGTTTAAATTTAAAAACAAGACTTGAGGTGCTACGTATTCGCAATACGGAATGGAATTCTGGACTTTAAAGAAAAACATTACTGACAGATTGGAAACATTCGAACTATGGACAATATGGACATACAGAAGAATCTTAAAGATAAGTCGGGTGCACCGAGTTACAAACGATAGTGTAATGAGAAGGATTGGAAAGGAAAAGGAAGTGGTCAAAACCATCAAAACTCGAAAACTACAATATTTTTAGGACATGTGATGCGAGGGGAAAAGTGTAACTTACTACAGATAATTATCCGAAGGAAAATACAATTAGAAGTCAATGTAGAAGACGGATATCTTGATTGGACAACTTGAGAACATAGTTCAATTGTAGCTCAGCCGGCTTAATTAGAGCTGCAATATCAAAGGTTCGAGCCGCCGTGATGATTGCCAACCTTCTTAGAGGAGACGGCGCATGAAGAAGAAGAATATGACAGTACATCCACGTACTTTATCAAAGTAAAATTTGATCTCAATGCTGACTTTAAAATGGCGCCCAAGTACTGAGATTGTTTCAAATTTGGGTTTTTACTCATCCCTCACAATAAAAGCGTACATTTTTACAGTTTATTCGTTTGAAGGAATTCCTTCTTAATAAAAATCTTAGCGTGGCTAACAGCTTTAGGTGATGATTTTATCAGTTCAATGGCTGAGCTTTCCTAGCTCAGAAAAGCACGATGCCGTGTCACTAAAGTCTACACTAGAGTGCTGTATTAACCATAGTCTACACATTACCCTTTTTCTGTGACGTAATAATGTTTTATCTTTATTTAACTATAAGGAACTGGGCGAAACAAAAAATTTGCAAGTTTTGGTCAGGTCGGCTTTAAATAGCGCTTATTTTATAATGCTGTCAATGTGAAATTTGTCCAAAATTACACTAAAAATGCCGCGCTATAACAAGCACGCCCAAAATCTTATCTTAAAAACGTTAAAAACTTCTTCGATGAGGAGAAACGTCGGATAGATCAGCATACCTTGGTATGAATAATGTTCTGTTTAGAACAATATTCGTAGAAATGGTTTGGTCGTCGTACAAACTTTGACAAATTCAAAACCAGAATTAACTATTCACCTTTGAAATAGTGTACTTACTGAAGATACTATTGACCATTGGAGGAACTGTGTCAATCATGTTATTAAAGATACGCAATTAGAAAGCATGTGATACTATGAAAGTTTGCAACACTCTAATAGTGACCAAATAAGTATACTAATAATGACGATTCGAGTGATTTAAACAACTAGTTCTTGACTGTACTTGTAAAATAACGTATGTTTATTTGAAATCGGCATTAAAGTGCCTCGAAATCGTCATTAAAATACGAGAAATCGGCAGTAAAGTAATCCATTGTTTTACGACTGTTTTGTAGGTGGCAAGGCGACAGATAAACGTCAACCGACGTTAATATAACCTACAAATGTTGGTTAAAATGTTGTAATTTCACGATTTCTCGATTTCAAATAAAACATAATGTACTCCTCGGCACTGAAGTTCCTTTTCATCCCTCATGTGGTTTATTTGCCTTTGCCCTACGGGCCTCAGCAACTACATCCACATTCGTGATAAAAAGTTAAAATTCAGTGCCTTGGTATACTAACTACTATTGTGTCTATAATTTTTGATATGCAGGATCAGTTAACGATGCGGGGGTAGAGGATATTTCTAAAACTATAAGAGTTAGCCTACATAAATATTATCCATATAAAAATTGTAGGCACGAAGGTGGTGCACATTATTAAAATAGTTTTGATTAAGTATATAAGGTGGCTCAAAAAAGTGTGGCGGATCAAACTTACTTTTTTAATGGAATGCCCTATATTTGGGTAGCTTAAAAGTTTTACATTGAAATATTAACAATTTTTATATAAAGTTGTATGGGTTTAATGTCAATTGTTTTGGAGATATTAGCGATTCTATGCAAAAAATGCTGAACTTCAGACGGCTGCTGTAAGCAACAGAAAACAATTGAATGAAGGAAAACGTCACCAAATAATTATGTTTTTCGTGAACTACCTTTCAAGTGTAAAATGGTGGACTCGCACTTTGCACAAACAGTCCTCGGTAGTGGAAATCTTACCTACATCCTTTGTAAAGTAATCTATACATATATAAAGGAAAGTCACAACCCTGACTAATCAATGCAGAGCCGTAACCACTGGCACTACGAAGTTGAGATTTGGGTGAAAGGTTCAATTTGTTACGTAAGGTAGTGCTAAGTAGGGATTTATTGAAATTCTATCCCTAAGGGGGTAAATAGGGGTAAAATTCGTTTTTACGAATTCCTCAATATCTCTTACACCCGATGAGATATCGACTTGGTGTTTACTTGCAAAGATTTTCAATGCAAATGCCTAGAAACGTATTTCAGGATTTTGCCCTAATCTACCCCTAAAGATGCAAATATGGATTCGGGGTGAATTAAAGAACCCTTCGTATCTCCTATGTTTCTTGAGTTAGAACATTCTTTTTTGGCATATAAATGTATTTTTAAAATATCTAGAAAGGGGTTTAAGGATTTTTTAAAATTTACCCCTAATGGGGTGAAAGGGGGTAAACTGTGTTTTCACGAATTCCTCAATATCTCTTAGACCCGATAAGATATACTCTTGGTGTTTGCTTGCATAGGTATCCGAGGCAATAACTAAAACTACATTTCAGAATTTTGCCCTAATAAACCCTTAAAGGTGCCAATCTGCATTCGGGGTGAATTATAAAACCTATTGTATCTCCTGTGTTTGTTGAGTTAGAGCATTCTTTTTTGTCATATAGATGTGTTTTTCAAATCTTTAGAAAGGAGTTTTAGGTTTTTTAAATTTCACCCCTAAAGCGATAAAAAGGAAAAACTGAAAAGGGGTAGGGGGTTAAAATTATTAATTTTTCCCCTCTGGGTTTATTTCAAGATACAATGGGATCAAAGAATTTTTAGAAATTTTACCACTAAGGGGCGAAAAGGGGTAAACTGTGTTTTCACGAATTTCTCAATATCTCTGAGATTAAAATAGACGAATTTCTGAAATTCCATCCCCACGTGGTGGAAATGGGTATCTTGCTATTATTTATGAATACAACATTTAGTAAGTACATGCATTTTTTATTTATCTACTCCTACTGCACAATGGCCATGAATTATGATACATAATTCACGGTTTGCAGCCAATCATAAAATTCTATTTTCATTATTCAATAGTTTGCAAATTGCAACCAATCAGAAAATTCTATTTTCATTATTCAATAGGTTGTAGCCAATCACAAAATTCATTCTTATTATTAAATGACTTTTGAAGTTAACAGCTGTCACAAATGTCATAATTCTGAAATATAAACACAAGGCTCCTATTGCATAGGAGTAGATAAAATATCGTATTATATTCGCGATTATGGCCATTATTCACTCAGATGACTTGCGCCACGCGCCTTCGGCTTGTGGCGCAAATGTCATCTTCGTGAATAATGGCTGTCATAATCGCTCATATAATAATATACTATTATCTCATTGTTACACTATAACTATAGTTTTATCAATCTATACAATTACATACACATTTCCAGGGGGTACGTGAATAATAAAAAAGTTAAGGAGAACTTTTTTCAGAGAATATTGTTTTATTTTTACCTACAATATTGTTTTGCAGCCTTTGTTAGTTTAGCGTATTGAGTGAGGAGGAGGGTAATACCCCAGAATTCATTTAAGATTTAGAAGAAGAAACAAAAATTTGTAGTTCGTACGAAGAACGGGCATCTTGCTAGTATACTATAAGCGCCTTAAGATGCTTTATTTCATGGGAGTACAAACAAACGCCTTTAAAATAATCATTTTTATTCGCAATCACATTGTAATGTGTCAATTTCATGACATGACAACAGCTGGGAACTAGATGATTACTTGAAACTAGCCAGGAAATTATTACATACCCCGAAAAATATTACATACCTGAAGAGTGGGGTGTTTCCATGGTAACAAAACATTGAGTGGGTTGTTTTCATGGTAACAAAAATATTAGCTACATCAAGATATCTATTATTCAGAATTCAACTGTAGTTATTTTTAAAATTAGATGATTGCAAATAAAATAGTATACATACCACGGTGGAAAGTTTGATCCCTGTCTCGAGATAAAGTTAACCTCGACGCTACGCGTCTCGGTAAACTACCTAATCTCTCGACAGTATTGAAACGCTTCCCACCTCGGTATGTAATATACTATTATTCGCAATCACATTGTAATGTGTCAATTTTATGACATGACAACAGCTGGGAACTAGATGATTACTTGAAACTAGCCAGGAAACTATTACATACCCCGAAAAATATTACATACCTGAAGAGTGGGGTGTTTCCATGGTAACAAAACATTGAGTGGGTTGTGTTCATGGTAACAAAAATATTAGCTACATCAAGATATCTATTATTCAGAATTCAACTGTAGTTATTTTTAAAATTAGATGATTACAAATAAAATAGTATACATACCACGGTGTAAAGTTTCATCCCTGTCTCGAGATAAAGTTAACCTCGACGCTACGCGTCTCGATAAACTGCCTAATCTCTCGACAGTAATGAAACACTTCCCACCTCGGTATGTAATATACTATAACATTTGAGTTCTCCAAAAATAAAAACACTAAACTAGGTTTATAATATATAAATACAGTCAGTGTTGATAAAAGGAATAATAAACACGAAAAAACGACAAATGCAGAGATAAATTAATTCCAAGATCAAATAAAATCAGATTTAAAAAGAAAACAAATGCACCAAAATCTTATACGAAATTAATTACGTTAAATGTTCAAATAATTCTCCTTCCCTGCTCTGAGAATTAAAGCTATACAGAGTACGCATAATCTGCAAATATAATTATTTCGATTTGTTTCAATAAGACACCCTGTATAGCTCTGTATTTTTGAAAAGTACTTTTAATGAGCGTTCTTCTGACATTTAATTTTCTAGCCCTAAACTCAATCGCTTTTCAGATTGAATTTTCCTCTGCTTTTTTCTTCGTTTTTCTGTATTTGATATTTCTAGCTTGAGTAGTCGCTGGATTTTTGTTTTATAAACTTGTTTTTTAGAGCTTAAGTGTTTAAATAATTATTATAACGGTGTTTGTTTGTTATCCCTTGAAATGAAGCATCTTAAGAGGCTTAAATTGTTTTTTATGTTCAAACACGCATCTCTGAAAAACAGTTGAATTTACAACTATGAAGTAACACATCAAAAGAAAGCTCATTAAAAGAGCGTTTCAAAAATAAAAAACTATACAGGGTGTTCCATTTAAAAAAAACTAAATTATTAAATTTGCAAATGTTGAGCACCCTCTATAGCCTTAATACCCAGATCCACCATTTTACACTCGCAAGGTAACGGGTGTCCGCCGGCAAATTTCATTTTTAAACTTGAAATAAAATTTTTATTTCTTCAAATATGTTATTGAAAAAAATACAAAATAAACCTTAATCTTTGGGAAATTATTTGTGAAACAGCACATCCGCCAAATGACGCCCCCCACGTCGTATCACTTCTTCCAAACGAACTTGAAAATTTTGCATCACACGCGTAAGCATAGCAGGTGTAATCGCACGATTTTCTCAGGTGATGTTCTGCTTTAACACATCCCAAGGGGGTGGTGCATTCTCGTAGACTTTTGATTTGAGATATTCCCACAAAAAAAGTGAGTGTCCAGTGGCAAATTTCCTACGAGAATGCACCACCCACTTTGGATGTGTTAAAGCAGAACATCACCCGAGAAATTCGTGCGATTACACCTGCTATGCTTACGCGTGTGATGCAAAATTTTCAAGCTCGTTTGGAAGAAGTGATACGACGTGAGGGGCGTCATTTGGCGGATGTGCTGTTTCACAAATAATTTCCCAAAGATTAAGGTTTATTTTGTATTGTTTTTCAATAACATATTTTAAAAAATAAAAATTTTATTTCATGTTTAAAAATGAAATTTGCCGGCGGACACCCGTTAGTTCACGAAACACATAATTTTTTGGTGACGTTTTCTTTCATTCAATAATTTTCTGTTGCTTACAGCAACCGCCTGAAGTTCAGCATTTAATTTGCATAGAATCGTTAATATCTCCAAAACAATTGATGTTAGACCCATACAACTTGATATCAAAATGGTTAGTAGTTCAATGTAAAACTTTATGCTACCCAAATATAGGTTATTCCATTTTAAAAAATCTGGTGTGATACACGCACACAACTTCCTTTTACAGTGATCTTATAATTAACCAAAAATTTGATTTTAAATTTTTAAGCATTTGTCAAAAATTTTCAAAAATTACAAATTTTACAAAAACGGTACAAAGTAGAGTGTTAGTTCAAGAGACAAATGTTTTCTAGAATTTTAAGCTGAATTCAAAAATGTAATAATATACCGGGTGTTCTATTTAAAATAGGAGTTAATAAAAAAAATCTGGTGTGATACACTCACACAACTTCCTTTTACAGTGATCTTATAATTAGTGAAAAATTTCATTTTTAATTTTTAACCATTTGTTAAAAATTTTCAAAAATTACAAATTCTACAAAAACGGTACAAAATCGAGTGTTAGTTGAAGAGACAAATTTTCTCTAGAATTTTAAGGTGAATTCAAAAATGTAATAATATACCCGGTGTTTTATTTAAAATAGGAGTTAATAAAAAAAATTGAAAAAAAAACAAAAGAAACCCACTTTAGAAGTATTCAACTGGAAAATCACCTATCTCACATCAATACACATTAAAAATGTAATAAAAATGTAAAGTTTAAAAAAATCGTTAGAGCCGTTTTTGAAAAAATCGAAAAAAACTGAAAAATCACAAGAGTAAACACCTACTTCCGGTTATGCGATTTTCTTCAAAAGCTTGCTGTCGCATCTACATATTACACACAACTTATATATTAAGTTTCAACGCCATACCTCTTTCCGTTTTTGAGATATTCTGTTCACAGACAGACACACACACACAGACAGACAGACAGACCAATGACAAAAAATATGCTTTTTGGGGTCAGGGGACTCTGAAACGTGAAGATCTGTTGAAAACTCAATTTCGAATTTTTGGGGTGAATCCAATACTTCCTTTATTGTAAAAGGAAGTAAAAATCTGGTGTGATACAAAAATTTTATTTTTAATCTTTAAGCATTTGTCAAAATCTTTCAAAAATGACAAATTCTACAGAAATCGTACACAATAGAGAGTTCGTTGGAGAGACAAATTTCCTATAAAATTTTAAGCTGAATTCAAAAATGTAATCATATATCGAGTGTTCTATTTAAAATAGGAGTTAATAAAAAATAAGAAAAAACAAAAGAAACTCATTTTAGAGGTATTCAACTTGAAAATCACCTATCTCACATCAATACACATTAAAAATTTAATAAAAATGTAAAGTTTAAAAAAAATCGTTGGAGCCGTTTTTGAAAAAAATCGAAAAAAACTGAAAAATCGCAAGAGTAAACACCATACTTCCGGTTATGCGATTTTCTTCAAAAGTTTGCATCGCATCTAGATAGTACACAAAACTTATATATGAAGTTTCAACGCCATATCTCGTTTCGTTTTTGAGATATTCTGTTCACTCGCAGATAGAGAGACCAATGAACAAAAATGTGTTTTTTGGGTTCAGGGGACTCTAATAAGACGTGAAGATCTGTTGAAAACTCAATTTAGAATTTTTGGGGTGAATCCAATACTTCCTTTATTGTAAATGGAAATAAAAAGGAAGTTTGATTAGCCACACTTTTTTCAGCCACCCTGTGTAATCAAAACTATTTTTGTAATATACAGTTGCGGCCAAAAAAATGGGACCGTTACGTCTATTTTCGCGATTATTCCACCTTTCGCCACTGCATTTATATGCGGCATAACTACTTTGTCGTATTATTTCTAATTTGGAATTGTTTGGCAGATGTCAAATATTCAATGTTGCAATATGACATATTAATAAAACAAGTTCAAGCAACTAAAATTAGACAAAAATCTGTTATAAGAGTTGTTCCACTTTTTATTGGCCGCAACTTTACACCACCTTCCTACCTACAACTATTATAATATATACACAATATTTATGTAACTCTCGTAGTTTTAGAAATATCTTCTACCCCGGCATCCTTGCCGGACCCTATACAGACTGTGGTAGTGATCTATTTATAGTTACAGATAGGGTTGCCAGACCTCCTATATTTAATAGGAGTCTCCTATATTTTGTCGCAATCTCCTATATCCTATAAATAAGGTGAAATCTCCTATATTTCCAATAACCTAGAAAAACAGTAAAATTGGTTCTATAACATAATAACAAATATTTAAATTTTGACATTTCTATCAGAGGCAATTGCGCAGTCAACGACCAACGCCGAACAATACCGAACGTATCAAACTCATCAACCAGTATGGCGAATTTTGGGGGGCATAATTCTCTTTTTAACAATTTAAAACAATAAAATTCAGAAATAATTAAGGCTAATTATCAGGCTTATGTAGTGCACAGGCTGTGAAAAATTCGATTGATAAACTCGATTATGGTATTGAAAACCTAGTCCTTAAGTTATATGCACCTTTTTTCTGTCAGCTAAACGAAGAGAGACTTCAGGAGCCTGTTTTGAATTTAACGAGTCAGAATATCAGGAACTTCCTCATTATGTCACCTCAAGGTGGTTGTCATTATTTCCTTGTTTTAAGAGAATTTTAAATCTTGGCACCCTTTATTATCATATTTTTAGAAGTTTGAGGTATTGCCCAAATCAAGTTAATAAACTATTCCAGGTACATAAATAATGATGAATACGAAGACATACAACATATTTAATTCACTATTAACTAAGCTTTCTTTAAGAAGAAACCACACATTTTTTGGAATCATTGTCGCTCAAAAATTGAAAAAATTAGATCCTTCGATTACTTATATTAAAAATGGCTAAATTTAAAATGTTGTTTGGCATATAACGATGTGGTTAACATTTTTACAAACATTCCTAAAGGATTAAATCTTGATCTAGATTCTATATTTGATGAAGTCACGACTGTTAACAAAATTCTCAATTTAATTTAAAATGACGAAGCCTTTGTTTGCAGTCAAAACAGTTAAAAAATGGCTCCTTATTTTGGAAAAACTGAGGAAATTCCAAATATTGGTATTTTGATGTCATTTATTTTCAGTATTCCTGCAACCTCGGCCTTTGTAGGAAGGGTCTTTAGTATTATGGGAAATAAGTGGAACGGTGTTAGAAATCGCGCTTCAGTAGATTTAATTAAATCAGAATTACTAATAACGGTAAATTTTGATTTAAATTGTACAGGATTTTATAATTCCATAAAAACTAACAAGGCATTGTTAAAAAAGGTGCAAACCAACGAAATATATACCTAGCATGGATGATGGATATATTTTCTTTTTTGTGAAATATTGTTTCATTTATTCAAAGTTTGTAAAATTTATAATAAAGTTGTCTCCTATATATTTTGGAAATCTCCTATATATTTTGTTACCTTCTCCTATGTAAAGGCTTTTTAAATCTGGCAACCCTAGTTACAGATTACAGTTGATATTTGTAACTTAGGTTGCAGATTTTATTTTCGGTGAATCAAGTTTATATATAAAAATACAGTCGTATTCAAATAAATCTGGGACATTTTTTTTCCAATTGTAGGTTGGGTTAAAATTTAAGCAATATCTCCATGGATTTCTTTGAAAAATACAACTTCTTTTAAACTTTCCCAGGTGAATGAAACCTGTCACTTCTTCTGGAGACATGAAATTAATGGAGATATTGAGCAATTTTTAATACAACCTACATTTGAAAAAAAATTGTCGCAGATTTATTTGAACACAACTGTATGTACATTTCTTTTCTTTTTTAACTGTTTTTTATCTTTTTGTAGAAGATCAAAACGACGCGAAAATGTACCTCGTATATTAATCATTAAATTAATATATCAACTTCCAACAATTTCCGTAGAAGTACCCCCCACAGCCCAACAAAGAAAAGTACTTATCCATATTCCATAATTCTATAGTACCTAGCCGGATTTATTTTTAAAATTTGGTGTTCTTCTGGGCTATGTTCGAGAACGTCACACTATCGTACTGATGCGTCGGATATCCTTGTCTTTCAGCGTAAGAATGAGAGAGTTCTCCGACACGCCAGTGCCTCATTGAGATGCTCTCGAACAAAGCTCCGCAGTAGTTTTTCGCGCATGCGTCTTCGTCGTCGTAGGCCAACTGACTCCTGACTGCAAATGCCCGGCATAACCTCAAAGTGTGCAAAAGCAAAGCAACGTTTTTTCACATTTGATTAGCCATGCAGCTTTTGTTTACATGTTAAATTATGGCAGGTGGTAAATTTTTAGCGTTATGCTGTGTATTTTTCTTTATACAAACGGTAGTAAGTTCAAAATTAAATGTTCCGCGTATATTACTCCCTGTATTCAATGATTTTCAAACAAGTTTTGAGCTTGAAGCAACAGAAGGAGGTTGTTACAAATGGTAAGAAATTACATTTACAGCAGGGCATTTTTGACAATTAACATGTTTTCTTGCAGGAGCACGACTAGGGTAGATATAATCAGTTTAACACCCGAAGATGCAAATACTGAACTTGACTGTTCTACAACAGTCATCGTTTCCACAATTACCAAAGAACGATCACGGAATATCGCAGTAGTTTTAGCAGAAGATGTGCGTACGAGACAAATACTACGATGTGACGTTATTATTGACGTTATAGAATCATTAGATTTAATCACTACTACTAGAGAACTTTTTATGGAAGAAGCTCCAGAGGTATTTGAAGTACGAGCATATGATGCACAAGGTTTGTTTATTTTTTCATAGGTATTTGATAGTATTTAGGATTTTAATACAACTCAAGTCTATTGCTTCACAAAATTTTGAAAAACTTAACATTTTTTTGTTAAAAATGTCATAAGCCATGGCCGGGGCCCTCATAATACTAAAAATTCATTTTTCTGTATCATTCTGCAATATCAAAAATACTTGTAGGTAATTGATATTTTTCAACAGTGAACAATATACTAAATATGGGTTCAAAGGTCAAGGAGGGTGCAATTTTTATTAATATCTTCTTAAATTAACAACTAAATAGTAGTTTGGGCGAAATTCCAAAATCCGAGGCCAATTCTCTTTCTTTTACTTCTTTCCCTTATAATTTTAGTTATGGTGGTACGTGGTTAATAATAATAGGAGGGGAACTGACCCTAAATTCTGCAGTTTTGCCGCAGTTTATTGCTACTGAAATTTCATATTTTAGTAAGGTTGTGGTTCCCAGTAAAATTCTTGGGGTGGTTATTTGTAAGTGTTATCAATCGTAATTTGTTTATATATTTTTAAGCTTTAATTGCGGCCGTTTATACAGTTTTCAAATAATTTAATGCAAGATTGATCGTCATATTCATAGTAGTTGGAATGCAGCCTTTCCTAAAATATTTGGATTTTATTCAACAATATTTCGCCTGCACACGTAAACCTTACGCATACAGTGTGCCCCACTCTATCACTTAAGACCTAAAAATCTTCTACATTTTTAAGCTTAATGATTTGATAATTATTTCCACTTTTGCTTACCATATTGTGATTTGTGACCATAAAAATTCAATTATTACTTCCTTTTACAATAACAGAAGTATCAAGTATCGGATTCACCCTAAAAATGCAAAATTGTGTTTTCAACAGATCTTCACGTTTTAAGAGTTCCCTGAACCCAAAAAACTTGTTTTTGTTCATTGGTCTGTCTGTGTATGGTGAACAGAATATCTCAACAATGAAAAGAGGTAGGATGTTGAAACTTCATATGTAAGTTTTGTGTACTATGTAGATGCGACAGCAAGCTTTTTTACATTTTTAATGTGTATTGAAGTGAGATAGGTGATTTTCCAGTTGAATACTTCTAAAATGGATTTATTTTGTTTTTTATTTTTTTATTAACTCTTATATAGAACACCCGGTATATTATTACATTTTTGAATTCGGCTTAAATTTTAGAAAAAAATTGTTTTTTCAACTAACTCTCTATTTTGTACGGTTTCTGTAGAATTTGTAGTTTTTGTAAAGGAAGTTCTGTGCATATATCACACCAGATTTTTTAAATTTCCGCTATGAATCAATGTAGACTGGATTTGATTTCAATAGTATTAATAATGTGAGATTATTTAAATTTATAATTAGAGTCGCCTGTGATTCGTGTTATACATTGGTAGTACTGAAGTGTATTGTCAGTCTATGTCAGATTCGAGGTTAGTAGGTTAGGTTTTGTTTGTTATTTGACATCCACTAACTCAAAACTTAACATGCAAATCTCGAATTTGACATAGACTGACAATACACTTCAGTACTACCAACTTATAACAGTAATCACAGGCAACTCTAATTGTAAATTTATTTGATCTCGTAATTATGATTCAACAAATTTCAGCTCTAGAGTGCTGTGGCTGCATATAATTTAAATGAAGCCACAGTTAGGGATGCGCCGAAGCGGGTTTTTTCTGCTTCGGCCGAATACCGATATTCATCCTAAAATTTCGCCGAAGCACGAAGTTTCGGCCAAATCATAATACCTAAAAACAAATATCTCGAATAACACTAATACAACATTTTTTATTATAGTAAGAAAATAAAAATAATTTATTCGAACAAGCGGTTGGTTAATTTAGCAAATATATAGTAGAAACACAACACAAGCGAAATAATAAACGACACAGATATTCAAATACGAAATAGCAGACCTACCAACGACCATATAAAATATTTGTAAAAACAAGAACTACTTAAACACAAAAATAAAGCTTTTTTTCTTTCTGCACTTCAGAAATTTTTAATTACCTATCACAGAACACAATATTTCGAAACACCACTTGTTTTTTTATCCATTTTGAATAAATGTAGTCTAAACCAGGGTCTAAACTTCAGCCCAAAACGCGAAATGAAATAATATTCTAACCACACATAAAGCACACTTTTTTTCTATAATAATTTTCAAGGTCAACTTTCTAGGGGATAAGTTGCATTCCTGTAGGGTCCCTGGTTTTAATAATGTTGGTACATATATTTTTAGTTCTTTTTTCCACTATAAAAATTATTGTCATTTTGACAGATATGTCATAATAGTGGGTAAAACGAACAGCATAGTAAAATATTGCAAATTTATTTTTATTAAACTTACAATATTTGAAAATAAACATAATGAACGTTTGCAAAATTAAAGAAATTGTCAAGAGTTCAAATTAAGAAACTTGACATTCAAAATTGACACATAACCATAATTTTTAAAAAGTTCTACTAACACGAGGTATAAAAATTTCCTAGCGTTTTAATCACATATCTACCAACATAGTAACACTGACAGTTATTATAGAAAAAAACGTACGTTAGCCAATTTGTGAGTTGCGACAAGAATTTTTTTGTTTGCATGCTTTGGCCGAAACGGGCCGTCGAAGCCAAATAACTAAAAAATAGGCCAATTCGGCCGAATACTGAAGCCAAATCGATGCTTTGATGCATCCCTAGCCACAGTATTCTAGATGGTAACGTAAATGAATAACTCATTTTTGCTAGATAAGAAAAAGGCAAACTTTGGGTATCGATAGGGATGCGTAAATGCCACCTTTTTTATAGTTGTAGAAAAACGTTTTATTTGTAATACGTTATTGTTTAATACTAAAAATAATGCTTTTAACATTGTTTTAACATTTATTTGCAATTCAGTGGTGCCGCTTATAACAGTTCTTTTAAAAGGCTCGTAAGGCTTCATGAAGACCTATCCAACATTTTTGTATTAACAAAATTTTTGCATATAATCTCATAAGAGTGTTAATTCTTTCCAGAATTTTTTTTAGTGCGTTCCAACAACGTCGTATTAAATGAGGGGGTTGTTGGAATGCACGAAAAATAATTTCCGGATATGAATTAATGCTTGAATGCAGATTCAGTAAGAAAATCGTAAAGACACAAACCCTACCAACCAAAAATTCCAATAAATTTTGTTGTTGACTTGGTTACGGCTTGTGAACTAATTTTTCTATTGGTCATAAATGAGTGTCGTACGATTTTTCAAAGAATAACGCTATGTAAAGCTTGAACAGTAATTTATACACACCCTGTATATTCACTGCCAACTGGAAATTGCTGACAAAACATAAGCTGAATCAAAGCAACCACAGGAAGCACGGAAGTCCACTTTTCCTATGCGTTACATAAACAATTTTTTCTCTTATTGGAATAAATGCAAAATTAATAACTTACGTTGTTTTTACGGCCTTGGCCGAAAAGTTATTCCTG
>CALNHX010006726.1:0-84602 GCA_940337035.1 Agriotes lineatus
GGTGTTAGCTAACATCGCGTCAAAGTGAACAAAATCGCATCAAATTTTGTTTACTAATGTATTAGTTACCATAAGCATTTGAGATTTGATTCGTTTTTGTTCACTTTGACGTCGCGTTAGCTAACACCAGACTTAACATTGCTTTCTGCAACCGGCCCTAAGGGCCCTAAGGGCCGGTTGCAGAAAGCAATGTTAAGTCTGGTGTTAGCTAACATCGCGTCAAAGTGAACAAAATCGCATCAAATTTTGTTTACTAATGCATGAGTTACCATAAGCATTTGAGATTTGATTCGTTTTTGTTCACTTTGACGTCGCGTTAGCTAACACCAGACTTAACATTGCTTTCTGCAACCGGCCCTAAGGGCCCTAAGGGCCGGTTGCAGAAAGCAATGTTAAGTCTGGTGTTAGCTAACATCGCGTCAAAGTGAACAAAATCGCATCAAATTTTGTTTACTAATGTATTAGTTACCATAAGCATTTGAGATTTGATTCGTTTTTGTTCACTTTGACGTCCCGTTAGCTAACACCAGACTTAACATTGCTTTCTGCAACCGGCCCTTAACATTGCTTTCTGCAACCGGCCCTAAGGGCCCTAAGGGCCGGTTGCAGAAAGCAATGTTAAGTCTGGTGTTAGCTAACATCGCGTCAAAGTGAACAAAATCGCATCAAATTTTGTTTACTAATGTATTAGTTACCATAAGCATTTGAGATTTGATTCGTTTTTGTTCACTTTGACGTCGCGTTAGCTAACACCAGACTTAACATTGCTTTCTGCAACCGGCCCTAAGGGCCCTAAGGGCCGGTTGCAGAAAGCAATGTTAAGTCTGGTGTTAGCTAACATCGCGTCAAAGTGAACAAAATCGCAATCAAATTTTGTTTACTAATGCATGAGTTACCATAAGCATTTGAGATTGATTCGTTTTTGTTCACTTTGACGTCGCGTTAGCTAACACCAGACTTAACATTGCTTTCTGCAACCGGCCCTAAGGGCCCTAAGGGCCGGTTGCAGAAAGCAATGTTAAGTCTGGTGTTAGCTAACATCGCGTCAAAGTGAACAAAATCGCATCAAATTTTGTTTACTAATGCATGAGTTACCATAAGCATTTGAGATTTGATTCGTTTTTGTTCACTTTGACGTCGCGTTAGCTAACACCAGACTTAACATTGCTTTCTGCAACCGGCCCTTAACATTGCTTTCTGCAACCGGCCCTAAGGGCCCTAAGGGCTGGTTGCAGAAAGCAATGTTAAGTCTGGTGTTAGCTAACATCGCGTCAAAGTGAACAAAATCGCATCAAATTTTGTTTACTAATGTATTAGTTACCATATGCATTTGAGATTTGATTCGTTTTTGTTCACTTTGACGTCGCGTTAGCTAACACCAGACTTAACATTGCTATCTGCAACCGGCCCTTAACATTGCTTTCTGCAACCGGCCCTAAGGGCCCTAAGGGCCGGTTGCAGAAAGCAATGTTAAGTCTGGTGTTAGTTAACATCGCGTCAAAGTGAACAAAATCGCATCAAATTTCTTTACTAATGTATTAGTTACCATAAGCATTTGAGATTTGATTCGTTTTTGTTCACTTTGACGTCGCGTTAGCTAACACCAGACTTAACATTACTTTCTGCAACCGGCTCTAAAAGCCCTAAGGGCCGGTTGCAGAAAGCAATGTTAAGTCTGGTGTTAGCTAACATCGCGTCAAAGTGAACAAAATCGCATCAAATTTTGTTTACTAATGCATGAGTTACCATAAGCATTTGAGATTTGATTCGTTTTTGTTCACTTTGACGTCGCGTTAGCTAACACCAGACTTAACATTGCTTTCTGCAACCGGCCCTTAACATTGCTTTCTGCAACCGGCCCTAAGGGCCCTAAGGGCCGGTTGCAGAAAGCAATGTTAAGTCTGGTGTTAGCTAACATCGCGTCAAAGTGAACAAAATCGCATCAAATTTTGTTTACTAATGTATTAGTTACCATAAGCATTTGAGATTTGATTCGTTTTTGTTCACTATGACGTCGCGTTAGCTAACACCAGACTTAACATTGCTTTCTGCAACCGGCCCTTAACATTGCTTTCTGCAACCGGCCCTAAGGGCCCTAAGGGCCGGTTGCAGAAAGCAATGTTAAGTCTGGTGTTAGCTAACATCGCGTCAAAGTGAACAAAATCGCATCAAATTTTGTTTACTAATGTATTAGTTACCATAAACATTTGAGATTTGATTCGTTTTTGTTCACTTTGACGTCGCGTTAGCTAACACCAGACTTAACATTGCTTTCTGCAACCGGCCCTAAGGGCCCTAAGGGCCGGTTGCAGAAAGCAATGTTAAGTCTGGTGTTAGCTAACATCGCGTCAAAGTGAACAAAATCGCATCAAATTTTGTTTACTAATGTATTAGTTACCATAAGCATTTGAGATTTGATTCGTTTTTGTTCACTTTGACGTCGCGTTAGCTAACACCAGACTTAACATTGCTTTCTGCAACCGGCCCTTAACATTGCTTTCTGCAACCGGCCCTAAGGGCCCTAAGGGCCGGTTGCAGAAAGCAATGTTAAGTCTGGTGT
This sequence comes from Agriotes lineatus, assembly GCA_940337035.1. Classification (NCBI taxonomy): domain Eukaryota; kingdom Metazoa; phylum Arthropoda; class Insecta; order Coleoptera; family Elateridae; genus Agriotes; species Agriotes lineatus. Next base: position 2,561 of record CALNHX010006726.1, read on the forward strand.
TAGCTAACATCGCGTCAAAGTGAACAAAATCGCATCAAATTTTGTTTACTAATGTATTAGTTACCATAAACATTTGAGATTTGATTCGTTTTTGTTCACTTTGACGTCGCGTTAGCTAACACCAGACTTAACATTGCTTTCTGCAACCGGCCCTAAGGGCCCTAAGGGCCGGTTGCAGAAAGCAATGTTAAGTCTGGTGTTAGCTAACATCGCGTCAAAGTGAACAAAATCGCATCAAATTTTGTTTACTAATGCATGAGTTACCATAAGCATTTGAGATTTGATTCGTTTTTGTTCACTTTGACGTCGCGTTAGCTAACACCAGACTTAACATTGCTTTCTGCAACCGGCCCTTAACATTGCTTTCTGCAACCGGCCCTAAGGGCCCTAAGGGCCGGTTGCAGAAAGCAATGTTAAGTCTGGTGTTAGCTAACATCGCGTCAAAGTGAACAAAATCGCATCAAATTTTGTTTACTAATGCATGAGTTACCATAAGCATGTGAGATTTGATTCGTTTTTGTTCACTTTGACGTCGCGTTAGCTAACACCAGACTTAACGTTGCTTTCTGCAACCGGCTCTAAGAGTTGGGCAAACAACAGGTTACATTTTGATTGGTTTGGATCACTTTTTGCAAGGCATGTGTGATAAAAGTGCCGTTTTTACATATTTTGTTGCATGTTACGACCGATAGTTTCACACATGCAAATCTAAATCGTAACGAAATTGGCCGTATATTCCTAATAGTCGGTTCTAGAGATCCTAAGAATGATCAATATTCTGAAAACTCCCACCAAAGGCAAGTTAGCAAGGTTGGTTCCTATAACCTCTTTGTTCGACATCTGTCAAATATCTAATTTGGATCAAAAATGTATGTCAAATCAGGCTGTTTGCCCAACTCTTAGTAAACTATATACAGGATCTCTAATTGGAAATAACTGACAGTGCCATCTATCGCAAGGCTCCCACCGGGTTTAGATTGAATTCACTTTGTCATATACTCGAGACGTCTAGATATTTATCCGCCTATGCTAATATATTAAAACTGTAAAAATAAAATGGTCAATAACCAACAAATTGAAAAGATAACCTAGTGAACTCGCGACCCTTAGATCAGTAGTCAGGATGATTACCACTGAGCTACCCACCCCGGCTAACGTCATACGTGTTTAGCAAGTACAGGGACCGTCAAAAAGAACTGACTATTTAATTTTCTAGATAAAAATTTATTGTCATAAGTTATAAATTTAAACAAAACGGTTTGTTGAAGCGTAAAAACAGAAGACTTATTTATCAAATATTGTATGCCACAAGTGGCCTCCGTCGTTTTCAATACATTCTTCTAAGCGGCGGATGAAATTAAACATGACTTTATAAGTAATTCCTGCGGAATAGCTCAAATTTCTGCTTTAATGCTTGTTTGAAGTTCATCAATTGTTCTTGGTTTTACAATATAAACTTCACCTTTTAGGTAGCCCCAAAGAAAATATCTGGAGCATTGCCACCATTAAATTCTCTTCGCACTTGAATAATTGAATTAACTTTATAGAGTATGGTTTCATAGACAGTAACTGTTAGAGGGGTATGATCGGACGAAAAATTGTAATTGTGGACAATATTCATGTAGTTTGATGCAATGCCGTGAGTAATGAAAAAGTCCAGAATTTTATTGGTATCCGAAGACCAATATGTTGGACTGCCGGTTGAGAGAAAATTGTATTTATTGTCTACCAAAAGTTTATATGGTAGTTGTTAAACGTGAGCCCCAATTCGTGTTTTTAGCATTAAAATCTTCATCTGATAGAAACTTAGGTCTTAAGAGTTCGAAATAGGGTTGTAACATTTGTTTGGTTATATTATGACGTGGCGGACAGTAGATAGCTGATTAAATAACTATTATCTACGACAGTGTTTAAAATTGACTTTTAGTTGGCAGTTTTAAGTTTGTAAAACGACTATTTAATAACATGCTTTCATTAGTTTACATCGCCAGTAACAACGTGTTTAAAAGATTCCATTAGGCACGTCGTCAGTAGTACCATGTTTTAAAATTTTTAACCATGCAAAATGACAACCGGTTGCTACTAATCTTAATTTCCATTTAAGTATTTCTTTTATATATATCGTGCTTTCTAGATTCTATCGTAGATAAAATATTGTAGGATACACATGCGTAAAGCATCTTTAGTCACTCGCGTCGCTTAAAACGCTTGCTCACTCGCGTTTTAACTCTGCCCCACTCGTCACTAAAGACTAGATTTACGCACTTGTATCGTAAATTACTATAGTATCATACCATTTTGTTTTAATAGTTGGTTAAACATATTTTTAAATTCATCTAGGAATTGTTTAAGACAATTTGCTAGGTGTAACCCCCCCCCCCCCCACCGGATACAAGTAGCTGGAGTCTCTTTTTTTGCAGCTTTTTGTATCATGTTTTCCTGCACATTTGACACATGCAAATGGTCTATTGCAATAGCTTTTTGTATGCCCATAATTCTGACCTCGGGTACATTTCACAATTTCTTTATTTAGTTTTGGTGGTTTGAAAAGAATGTGTTTGTTTTGTAGTGAGTGTATGTTGTATATTTCCGTATTATTTGTAGCTGGCTTTAGATCTATAAGAAATATAGGTAAAGGGTCTTTGGTTTATTTATGTATTAAATTCATAATGTTGCATACTGTTTGTCCGAGTTCTTTAAGATTGTTTTTAATATCTATATTGGGGTAGTATGATGCAAATGTTTAAGACAACTCTATATGGACGATCTGCTTTCATCTGGCATGTATGAAGTGCAATATTTTTCTCCTGCATATGCCTGATCATCTTACGATATGTGTCAAAGGTTGCTGTATTGACTTTAACGACATTAATATGTAGACCTTTGGTAGTGTATTGTTCCTTTTCAGTCATTCCCTGATAATTTATAACACCAGGAACAAGGATGCGCCGTAGTTCAGATATAATTAGTTGTTTTTTGCTGTTTTTTGTTAGCCTCTGTACTTAGCTCATCTTCTTTTAGCTGAGTATCTGTTCTTGTAAATAATTTCTGTCTCCTTTTCAGTGTTGGTCATTTGCATATTAATCGTTAATTGTTTGTAACACGTTGCCAACTATTGACAGGGGTAACTTCCATTTCTTGTTCTTCATTTTCCTAACATTTATTAGTGTTTTCATTTTGCATTGATTGAATGACTGGCTGAGTATCGTATTGCTGTAGATAAAATTGTGGCTGAGTTGGTGTTTGGGAAGTTGGTCAATACTATGTGGAGAAGTAAGATAGATCAGAAGACGACTGGAAAGTGTATTGGCTTTGCTGATACTGGTGCGTGGGTTGTGTACTTGAACAAACATTTTAATTGTAGTAGTAATATAGGATTTCCGTTCATTTGTTGCTGGTTATAAATGTGACTGGACATAAACGTTAAATGCGCTGTTGAAACCGTTGCCAGCCGCCAATATTTTTATTTAGACGCCTGATTTTGCTTTTAAAAACTTTTATTTACATTAATGATAAATTACTTAGAGTTTTTAATTTTTCTTTAGTACTGATAAACCGAAATACTTTAAGTTGATAATAAAAATGAACTCGGTTTGGTTTGCTTAAATACAAACCAATTTAGAGTTTTTTTATATAAATGTAAGTTATAGCATACCTATGTAATTTCACTGTACATTATGAGATTCCAAGACAAGTTTTCTTAGAAGAAGATTATACAGGAGATTTACGATTGTCATTTGTTAAACTTTGCACATATGAACCTTTTGAACGGGAATTTTGCAATTATGAATAAAACAATTTGCTATTAGCGCTTAAAATAAAAAATTCTTCAACAAATAAAATGTTAAATATAAAGATAACAGTAGTTAAAGAACAAGAATAATATGTGAAATTGTCCATTGTCGCTGATTTACGTTTAGATTTTTTAATGGGGATAGATATAATTCAGCAATTAGGAATAAAATTAGATGGAAAACTAAAATCTATTTAAATCAATTGATTAAACCGGCAATGGGCCCATGTAGAGATCACTAGGAAAATATTACTTTAAAAGATTTTGTTGAGTCAGCTAACCTTGAACATTGTAATATAGAAAGCTGTATAAGTATACAAAAAAGTATTATAATAAATAATGGTACCGGATTAGGTGAATTGCTGGGTGATAGCCAAATAGGGAAAAATAATTTTAAATGCAGGGGCAGATTAATGAAGATAATCAATAACAAAATTATTATTAATGAAAACCGGTGACAATAAAAACCCTAAAGTAGTAGTTGACGAAACAATAATATATAATTAATAGTAAAACGTATGATATTCCATATGCATTAAGTGAGCAAGTTCATAAAGGGATTAAAATAATGTCGAAAGATTATGTTATTGGACAGTCAAAAACAAATTATATTAATCCTCTAGTAGCAGTGAAAAAACGTGGTTGTTTAATTTCTTTATGTATAACGGATCCTACGGGTATCTCTTATGTTTCATTTAGGGGTAGCTGATTGCCAGATAGGTTCAGCTTGTGGTCCTGGTGCAAGTAAGTGCGAAACACATGAACATTTATAAAAGTTGAGCTGAGTAATAAGAGACGGAGGCAATTTAATTACTTATATTAAAGAGATTAAAAACATAAGGCAATTCACTACAAAAATTAGCTTTCCAAAAAAATGTTGTCGTAAAACGACCTAACTAAGTCGTGAAAAGCATCCGCCCCAGTTTAAATACAATATTTTCAGGATTCCCCCAAACTGAGATACATATTACAAACGACATAAATCGAGTTAGCAGCAATCAAACCTGGTTGATTAACTTCAGCTTCCGTCAGCAAGCGACAATTTAATTTACTTACGGACGGCCATAATATTTTGCTCATAGTTATTAGATTAATTTGGAATGTTACAATTTAAGAGGCTGCTTCTCTTCCTATCAATTGACACTGTCTCACACACACATAATTTTGAGTTAATAGATTTAATCAAAGATATTATTATTTCATTTTTAATGATACGCGCCCTTTTTACCGGAGTCACTTCTGAACTGCCTCTCCTCGAATAATTATCCCTCCAAGTAAATTTTGAAAAATGTGACATTGTTTAAACCTCACTGTCCTTAGGATTCCATATTTTGTTTACTCATTTATTTCTTTCTTTAAAAAAAAATGCGTAGGAATTTGTTTGGTTTTATCATGCTGTACATCCCACGAGAACTTTTTCTACTCTGCTGCAAGATTACATAAGAAGCTTGAGCCTTTTGTTTGCTCATTTATAGCATTATGGTACATGTAATTTTTATCTGAACTTGCGTTAACATTTAAAATTGTTGTAAACCCAATGAATTATTACATACCCATATTATACACACAGTATGAAACACCACAAATAATATATACTTTTTTAAGCAGAGTATGGGATAAAAATATTTTAATAACGTTGGATTTAAAGAACTTACTCTGGCTTATTCCTTTTTACTTCCTTTTACAATAAAGGAAGTATTGGATTCACCCCAAAAATTCGAAATTGAGTTTTTAACAGATCTTCACGTTTTAGAGTCCCCTGATCCCAAAAAACATATTTTTTTTCATTGGTCTGTCTGTCTGTCTGTGTGTCTGTGTGTCTGTCTGTGAACAGAATATCTCAAAAACGAAAAGAGGTATGGCGTTGAAACTTCATATATAAGTTTTATGTACTATGTAGATGCGACAGCAAGCTTTTGAAGAAAATCGCATAACCGGAAGTAGGTGTTTACTCTTGTGATTTTTCAGTTTTTTTCGATTTTTTCAAAAACCGCTCTAACGATTTTTTTTTAACTTTACATTTTTATTAAATTTTTAATGTGTATTGATGTGAGATAGGTGATTTTCCAGTTGAATATTTCCAAAATGGGTTTCTTTTGTTTTTTTTTCTATTTTTTTTATTAACTTCTATTTTAAATAGAACACCCGGTATATTATTACATTTTTGAATTCCGCTTAAAATTCTAGAAAAAATTTGTCTCTTGAACTAACACTCTATTTTGTACCGTTTTTGTAAAATTTGTAATTTTTGAAAATTTTTGACAAATGCTTAAAAATTTAAAATCAAATTTTTGGCTAATTATAAGATCACTGTAAAAGGAAGTTGTGTGCGTGTATCACACCAGATTTTTTTTTTTTCATTAGATGTGGAATCTAGGATATATACTGGTTCTAGAGTAGAAGGGAAAATATTCCATTTTCAAGTTGTACCATTTGGATTGTTGACATCATGTGCTGCATTAGTTAGAGCAATGCAACAAATATTAAATCAATTTGGATAGTTTTGTATATTGATTATATTATTTTATTTTTCAAGAAGGAAAAATTGCATTTGAAACATATGGAGATAATAGGATGTCTTTGCACAACGTTGTCGTCGCTAAGCAACGTAAGCTTTAACGGTCCGTCATTTTAGTTAAACGTTATATGCAAAAACACCCTAATAGGAAAATTAAGCGAAAACTTTTTCAAATAAAATTTTGCAGAAAGTGCATTTATAAAGAATAAAGTTAGTTCCTTTGGTTACGAAATGAGTAAAAATGGGGTTATAGTTAGTGAAAATCGCGTTGAGGAAATAAAAGGTTAACTCGTTCTAAAAATCCTAAATTATTAAAGGGCTTATTGGGTCTATTGAATTATTAATAAAAGTTTCGATCAACCTATTCCGAATTGACTGTACCATTAGTACAACTTCTAAGGAAAAATTGGAAATAAGTGTGTATAGACTTAAGAAAAAAAAATGCTTTAAGTAAAACTAAAATTAAATTTCATAAAGAATTCTTGTTAAAATGTCAAAATTATAAAGAAATTTTTATACTTCTTATAGATGCATCACATTTAGCAATGCCTGCTAAATTAATACAAATACAAAAAGAAGAAGAATATCAAAATGATATGCAACGAGATATACTACAGCCGAAGAAGAAATGCTTGCATTATATTTGCTGTTAATAAATTAAAATGTTATCTAACTGGAAATATACTTATAATTGAAGTATTCCTTAACAATATATTATATAAATGGGCACTGTAAATAACAACCATTTAATTTTAATGATAATTTTTTAAACAGTCCTATCAGCCAATAGTACTGAGAAAACATTTAAAATCGACCAATAGCATCAAAATTACACTGAGTATTTGCTAGTAGCATCAAAATTACAGTGACTATTTGCTAGTAGCAAATTACAGCGACAATTTTTTCACAAATCACTCAAATCGTTCTTCTGCAGTAACACAACTAGCTAAAAGTTGAGTAAGTGAACAGCAGTTGTTAAAAATAACAGGACACTCATCTAGAAGCTCCATCAAACCCAATCTACAACTAGAACTGTTTAAAAAATAATCACGCCGAATTACATTCGTGTTAATAATTTTTTTTATAATTTTAACTAGATTAGCACTCATCTTTGTTGCTATTAAGAAATCTCACGAGTGGACGAAGTGAGATTTCTTAATAGCAACAAAGATTCGTGAATCTAGTTAAAATTATCAAAAAATTATCATCACTTATGTAATTACTGTTGACAATTTAACTGGTGATATTGTCAACCAATGGCATTCTTCAATTTAAAAATAGACTACCAATCCAACGATTATTTTAGTGACAATATTTCAAGGAGCTTTATTTCAGCGACAATGTTATCTGTAACTACTTTTTAATTAAAAATAGACCACTTTTCGGTTAAAAACAGGCCACTGGCCTATAATAAGAGGAGGAAGAAGAAGCAAATGTTTTTTTTTTGTAAGATTATTATAAATTTTTGGCGTATAGCATTTATTATGCAAAGTTGTTCTGTTTGATATCCTCTAACTATCCGTTAATTTAATAACCATACTTATGAATTATCGTATATATTTAGTTCTATTTCTGACTCCCTATGTATAGAGATACATATCAAGAGGAATGTTTATTGCATTAGTGGCCGTCATTCGTGTTCATCTTGTGACTCATAAGTAAACAAGCCTTTACATCTCGCTTAGGCTAAGTAACGGTTTCCTGCTCGAGCTTTGACAGGGCTGAGCAAATTAAATACATTGAAAAAGTAATCACTTACTAATTACCATCCAATGAAGTACTTAATTGAATTAGTAGATTTTCAATTGCCCGTTACATACAGTAATTCAATTATCAATTACTTGGTAATTGTAACTAAACAACATACATTACTTTTTCACTTACTTTCATTGTCGGATATTTGTATTTAGTAGTATTTAGATAGCCATGTGCCAGTGTATCGTTTGAGATAAGCAAATTGAAATTAATAAATAATTATTATGGACCCATATTGCATAATGAAGCTATTTGGTGTCAATTGTACTTTACTTTGTAATCTGTACTTACCTCAGATATATTTTTCGCTTCTTAGATAATAATTATTAGCTAGCTACACTACTACATCTTGTACAGCCTACACTAGACAAGACACGACACATGCGCATCTCAATTACAAACATACGTGACTGCATCAAATATCTCTTTTATCGTGCACAAGACTAACTGTTATTCGACTAGTTATAAGAAATTATAGATTATACTTACATTGCTCGGGGAATAGCCTATTGTCATTTGCTTAATATGTAACTTAACAAGGCCTTATCTTATTTTATGGGTTCCGGAGATTTAATACCCAATCGAGTCCAGTAATTAAGTAGGTAATTAAATTACCAGAAAGCAATTCAATTACCGCGGGTGATTTCAATTAACAAAAGTAATTCAAATACTTGTAAAGTAATTTAAATACTTACCAGTAATTTATTTACTCAAAAGTAATTGAATAATTGAATGTAGTAATTGATTATTTTCAAAAAGTACTTTTTAATAAAAATAGCAATTACCAATATTTCAATTGCCGTATTTTGAGAAGCAATTCAATTCCAAGTCAAATCAACAAAACAGGATTTAAATAGTAATTTAATTACGAAGTAGGTAATTACTGCCCAGATCAGAGCTTTGGCTACCACACCAAGGCGGTGTATGCAAAATGATTTGAAAAAACTCTCATTGCTCATTTTAAGAATTTTTAAGCTGTATGAACTTGGCTTGTGCAAAATCTAGAATGTCAGTGTCAACTAACTAACACTGGCAGTACTGCGACACGCTTGCTTTGATATTAAGTAAATAATAATAATAATAATAATAAATGCCTTTATTAATCCACTTCAAAACGTTTAAAAAAAAGGCTGTTTAAATGAAAGTCATTAATAGAGTTTGAATTTGATGTAAATCAAGATGAAAGGTATAGCACTTGAGTATAGTATAGTGGTTTTGAAAGTGATAATGTAAATACATGATCATATTACATATGACACATATAATTTCTATTAAAATAATATGATGAAGTAGGTAGAACTAAAATAAGTTTAATTTGTAGATGGCATGAATAATTGTAACATAGGATCTAAGGAGATTTTGTTATGATTATTAGAAAATAACATCTCAGAAAATAAAATGTACTTTTGATATGATTTTTCGATTTTAATGAAAACTTAGAAATTTTACCCTAATTTTTAATATGTAGGTTATTGTAATACATTTAAAAAAGGCTTTAACAAATTTACGAAATGAAAATAAAATGAAATATTAAGAATATTATTATAACAGTTACTGAAGAAAATTTGGAATCATCTGTGATAGTAGCAAACTTGCCGTGAAGCCGTCAAAACGAGGGAAGCTTTGAAAGTTGACAGTAGCGTTGCTGAAGTAGAAAGGGGCTATTCCTGCTAGCAGCCAAGGGTTTGATAAGTTGACAGCTGTTTGTCAGTAAGCAGTGCATCACAGCAGGACTAACTGGGGATCCGGGCTGTGGATATCAGGAGGAGTACTGTCTTGGGCGATGAAATTGAAGCAGGGAGAGTAAGATCAGTTTAAGGTGGGTTTTTAGTTTGTCCTATTGAAGCTATAATAAATAAAAGACAATTAAAAAAAGTGTAATAAACTATAATCAAATACTTACCGTATAATATTGAGTCAATAAGAGGTGACTAGAAGTTATATTTGTCATATTTGATTGAAAATATTAGTAGAGCACTGTTTGACGTACAAGGTGACAGTTCACGTCTTAAAAAATATAAAGTCATTATTAGAATAAAATTTCAATTAATAAGCAACTAGATAATCGAACCAACTCCGAAAAGAGTATCAAGGCGCTATCGTTCTTAATAAGAAAATAATATTGAATTTCAAACTATATAATTCAAGTTAAAAAAATTGTGAGAGGAGTCACTATAATATATACAATATTTTGGGTGAGGTTGAGTTCACAGTAAGAAGAATTGCTATTCTAAAATGAAAATATTAATGCAAGTAATGATTAAATAAACATAGACGAGACTGAAGCACCGCACTCGAAGTAAAACTGAAAATGTAACCGACAAACAGTGTATAATTAGTAAAGTGAAATATTATGGAAATAATTGACTGGAATATCTAGAGATTCTGCTTAACTACCAAGTAACGCTTGAGCCGATCGCTGAAACATGGTAATGGCATAGTTCTAAACTCTAAGTGTACTTGATTATAGTATTTTGCTATGCAATATGAAATGCTACTCTTTCCTAGTTGAGTATGATGAGTAGAGACAGTTATATTACCCCTAAAACGTAAACTCAAGTTGCGTACGTTTGTACGGAACCTGATTTTAATATACAAATACTGCGGTGTTTTTGAAGTTAAAAGTTTTTGATACAAACAGCAGCTATGTAATAGACGTCTGTAGACGTTTTTGTAGAATTTGTAATTTTTGAAAATTTTTGTCAAATGCTTAAAAATTTAAAATCTAATTTTTGGCTAATTATAAGATCATTGTAAAAGGAAGTTGTGTGCGCGTATCACACCAGATTTTTTAAAATGACATAAACTTGAAATACATCAATGTAACCCAACAAAAAGTAGATACATATAACCTTCAAAGTTTAAAGTCTCTCTTGGCTTCAAAACGTGGCATCTTTTCACAAGATTGAATCCTTGCTCTGACAAATGCATCTCTTACAGTTGCTCGGCAGACACTGGATGAAGATTCGGTCGCTAGTTTAATATGTCTTTCCACATCTTGGGTATGGCAAGTAAACTGAAAAAATTCTTGGATAGTCGCTGAAACATTACAATAACTGTCGTTATCAGTCAAATTTCTGATATCTTCATCTTCTAAAAGCATTGTAACTGGAGATTCTTACAATACCATCACTTTATAATATTAATATATTCTTCAGCTTCAAAGTTAATTTCAGGAATATAAAATCTTCGAATTTCTGCTGTATTCTGTGTTCTGGCCTTCAAAATTGGAAGAAATCCTAATTTACGTATATGTTTTCTTTCATCACTTATCATGCTTAAAATGACGTTTTCTGGAGAGGAACAATAACCGTTTCTTTGAATCACTGGGTCCACCACTTGCTTCAAATTAGCTGAAAGATAGCGAGAAAGGTTTACAAGCCTTCAAAAATTTATTGGGCCATCTTTCAGGGACGCGTTTAATTTTATGTAAAACCAAACGGGAGTATAACATTCACAATAAATTCTGCTAATATGCAAAGGTTTTGCGAAGGATCTTCTGTTGAGACATATAAACGTAATATTCGGTTCGCACATGTCAGCCATCATGAATGTGAAAGATTACCCAGATTTATTTTAGACAAATCTATAGACACCGATCTGCCGGAGATAGCTTGGCAAATTTCTAGGAGGTATTTCTGATCTGAACTCAAGTCTTTGTAAACATGTAATGTAGGCAAATTACCTTTAATAGGGTTGAATTTTACCATCGACAAACCTTCCCATTTTGGTACATTCTTGACAATTATGCCCTAAAATTCATTTGGCCCTGTTGTTCCGTCATCTAGGTGATAAAAAAATGGCGTAATGGCAGTTGGTTTCCATGAAACAAACAAATCATCCACTGCAATGGTTTATTAAAATTTTCTTCTAACAATCTCACAACACCTCCTTTAGATCCAGTATTGATAGCTGTACTATCACACCCAACAACCACAAGACTTTTAATATTGACGTTATCCGTTAAGTAGTTAAGTAACGAATTTTGATCTTGGTTACTGTAACCAAACATAATGTTCATCTGTTATTGTTCTCCTGCAACATTTGTTCCCCTTCTTTTCTTGGGTTATAATCTTTGCGACCATCAAAATATAATTCTTTGAAGTCCAAATTACCTTCCACATTTCGCCTATACAACATATCAGAAATATTGACGTACTTTTATGAAATCGTGTGCATTAGATGAAGTACTTTTGTAATAACATGATTTCATAAAGGAAAGCCGATATTTCTGAAATATTGCATGAGACCATAATTTTACATTTTGAACAACTCTTCCTGATGACATTTTGTCATATTTAAAACAGAAGGGGTACTTTACCTGAAAAAAAGCAACTGTTTTTATCTACCGACCGTGAAGGCCCATGAAGACCAATCCAACATTTTCGTATTAAGATTTTCGACTCAGAATCGTACTAGGAATATCGCTACCTGAAGCTTTAGTAGTAATTACGGGACACCCTGTATATTTTCAAAGTCCCAACCAAATAGATTAAAATTTATTCCAACTTGTCCGGAATTGCTCCCTCGACTAATATAATTGTCGACTGCCCTATAACGGATATTATTAACGGATTTATTTTTAAGTGCTGTCTGAGTTGCCGTTTAATTACTCGTTCAATTATTTTCGAAAATGTGGGCAATGTACTTATTGACCGTAAATCCTTGACTTCTTTGGGTGCAGTTATTTTAGGAATATGCAATATTAAAGCTCTTTTCCAGCAGCTGTGAGTTATAACTGGCCATAAAAAGGAAATGTATATGTTGCCTTGCTTACAAGGAGTAACGCAAACTGTCTCTGATACTTTTTTATCACGTGTCATAAGCTCGTCTAAATACCGCGAGGATAATTTCCGATTTTTTTTTTTTGGTAATTTACTCCACACGTTGGTTCCAGGTTAATTTCGAGTTCAGAACAACCAAAAAATATTTTGCTTGCCTCAGCACTCCTATTTATTTCCCTCCGAGATAAAAAGGAATTAAGCCTTTCCCATTGTGTTTTGGTGAGCAAAGTGGAATGCCGTTGTTTGCATCATTTTTTTACTCTTTTAGAACTTCAAAAGAATACGTGTTAGTCTTGTTATTGCACACAAACAGGTATTTATTGAATTATTTCTCAACTACGTCAAATATGACACTCCCGCGTTTTTTGCGATTTATTTCCATCGGCAAACATGATTTTCAACATATTTTGTAAGTAAAATATCGTTCCACCTAACTTTCAACCTAATTGTTGGTGATAATTAACGTTCACGAGACGCTCTTGCAGTTGTTTCCTAAAGAAGAAATTTAGGTAAGTTGGCATTTTGTGTTATATATAGGACTAGCTGAAACCCGCGGCATATGCCGCATTTAAAATATACGACGAATCTAATAACTTTTGTTGCACTAAAGAAAGTTTTAAAAGCACGTTACAGATTGGAAATATTTGGATAGCCTCCAGGCCACTTTCTTCCTACATATTGGATACACCGATACTGCTGAATTGAATAGTGTCTTCTTTTTACTTCCTTTTACGATAAAGGAAGTATTGGATTCACCCCAAAAATTCGAAATTGAGTTTTCAACAGATCTTCACGTTTTAGGGTCCCCTGATCCCAAAAAACATATTTTTTTTCATTGGTCTGTGTGTCTGTCTGTCTGTGTGTCTGTCTGTCTGTGTGTCTGTCTGTCTGTGAACAGAATATCTCAAAAACGAAAAGAGGTATGGCGTTGAAACTTCATATATAAGTTTTGTGTACTATGTTGATGAGACAGCAAGCTTTTGAAGAAAATCGCATAACCGGAAGTAGGTGTTTACTCTTGTGATTTTTCAGTTTTTTTCGATTTTTTCAAAAACGGCTCTAACGATTTTTTTCAAACTTTACATTTTTATTACATTTTTAATGTGCATTGACGTGAAATAGGTGATTTTCCAGTTGAAAACTTCTAAAGTGGGTTTCTTTTATATTTTTTTTTATTTTTTTTATTAACTCCTATTTTAAATGGAACACCCGGTATATTATTACTTTTTTGAATTCTGCTTAAGATTTTAGAGAAAATTTGTCTCTTCAACTAACGCTCTATTTTGTACCGTTTTTGTAGAATTCGTAATTTTTGAAAATTTTTGACAAATGCTTAAAAATTAAAAATTAAATTTTTGACTAATTATATGATCACTGTAAAAGGAAGTTGTGTGAGTGTATCACACCAGATTTTTTCTGTTCAGTATTAAATGCCTAGAGAAATAATAAACCGTTGGTATAGAATGAAATGTCCCTAAGACAGAAAGAGAACTGAATGTCAGCGCCTCTAGTGGCCGGGAAGTTCATTTTGGCGGGAAATTGAAAATACATTTCTGGTAATATTTTACTATACTGTTTATTGAAATTTGATATTTGATAACCTAGCATGAGACAATCAGTGATAATCATAGAAATCCATAAATCATCGTATTGGTCCATGCTGGTTTATCAAGATCGTTTTCACATGGCAGCTTTGGTTTTCACTTCCTTGGGTACTGATATTAACAATTTGTGACCAAGGTATAATTACTCGACGCTATTCTTGGGCTAACAGTCAACAAAAGAAAAAAAACGACATAATATAATAGTTGATTTATTGTCCAACAAAAAAATCTCCATTTATAGGACACTTAACAACTACAAAAATAATTACATAATTTGGTGCACAAATAATAGGTATAAATATATAAATTTAGGCATAACAAGTTTGGCTCCAATGAGGAAGTCATCGCAGCTACGGAGGCGTTTTTGGAGGGACAACCGTCCCACTTCTATTTGGAGGGGTTAAGAAAACTGGAGAAGCGTTGTGCTAAATGTGTTAGCTTGAGGGGGGAGTACGTTGAATAAAATGTTTCATATTTCGCTAGCACGTTTCTTTCTATTTAAAGCCTGGAACTTTTCAGAACATCCTCGTACTAGATAAGCTGCCTTAAAGCAGCATATTTTATCGTAGGTAAACTAAGGTCAAGAGTTTCCCAACATTTTGAGGTAAGCTGTATTTTGTCTCAAACTGTTGCAAATTTACCTGTTTGTAATATTGGTGTTTGAGGACGAGGTGTTATACTCTCTGCCTCAGTGTTCAATACTGCACCTGGTGTAATACAAGCAAACTCCATAGTTTCCCCAGGATGCTCTAATCGAAGTACTGCCGTAGGTCTTGCCCCTAGCTGGGGCTCAAGAATTTCACCCTGCGGGATGCTATGTGAATATTCTCGTTCGATCTGGGGCATAACTGCTAGGAAAAAATAGCATGCCACATTCAGCTACTTAAAAAAATAACCTTAACTCACCTGGCATACTGGTTGAAAAATCTGCAGTAAGATGTTGTGCCACTTCTATCAGGGATGAACTTTGTTGCTCTGCAACTACCCCAAAAAACTACCTACATGCGTTATGTATACACCTACCTAACTGGCAAAAATAGTTTTGGTAACGCTGTTCTTTTTACAACATTATTTGGGCCAAAATCTTCTTTGACAAAATGTTTGTCGCATACCCGAAAGTTATCGTAAACATAGTTTTTATTGAGGGTAAAAAGCTTTCTGTTACCAATTGCATGCAACAACTTGGAGTATAATTCAAGGTTTTTTTCAGGATGTATAAATCGATGTCGACCGTGGTTCCTCTCAGGGATGCAGTTTGGCACGCAGCAGTTAATTTTAACCATTTTAAATTGGTTAAGAACCTGGAGAAATAATAAACCAAGTCTTATTTCTCTAGGGGTAAGAATAATGACTGACAGGAGAGCGATGTCCGGTAAATAATATAGATCACTGCAAGGCAAACTCTACAAGTGGCGCCATCTGATCGGCCGGGAAGTGCGGCTCTTTGAGCAACTATGACTGTCCTCACTTTTACCCATACTGTTTTCATTCTATACCAACGGTTTATTATTTCTCTAGGATTAAATGCTAATTATTGTTACAATGCTATAAATCCAGTTAGTGGAAATGTCACTGGGACAGTTTCTAAAAACTAAATTCCTGGAATTTGCTGATCTCTAAAAGCACTATATTTAGACAAACCTACAATTTTCTGAAAATAGGGACAATTAAGTACTTATCTGCTTTTGGAATATCCCAAATATAAAGGAAATATTGTGTTTTATTGTTATGATGGATAATTTGTATACGTATTTAAGTGTCTAATTCCTATTCCAAAAACTCAGGTAATCAACCCCACTTGTAAAACAACCTGATATCAGCAACATTATTGCTTAAAGTTCTTGGTGTTCAGTCGCTTTTGTAATTTTGTCTTGGTATATTGTTTATTTGGCTTGGTGTCTTGTTCTTATAAGTGGTGTGTGAATCAACATTAGGGCGACCACCCGTCCCGATTTACCCGGGACAGTCCCGTGTTTGATGACCAATGTTCCGGTCCCGAGTTGGTATCGCCCGGGACATAACATTTCCCGATAGAGGGTAAATTTATTTCCCCCCTTTATTTCATGTATTACGACTTCGTTTCGTCAGCAAAAGCAATAGCTGACAAAATTTTTTAGCTCTTTGAAAAAGCACAATCTTCCCAGTAATAGAATATCAGCATTGTCTGCAGATAATGCAGCCGTAAATTTTGGAAAACAGAACTCCGTCTTTAAAATACTATCTCTCGAAAATGATAAACTCTTAGCTGCACATTGTCCAAGATTTTAAGAGTTTTACTTCCTCTTACGAAAGGAAGTATTGGGTTCACCCCAAAAATTCTAAATTGAGTTTTCCACAGATTTAAAGTCCCCTGAACCCAAAATACATATTTTTGTTCATTGGTCTGTCATTCTGTCTGTGTATGTGTGTCTGTCTGTCTGTGAACAGAATATCTCAAAAACGAAAAGAGGTATGGCGTTGAAACTTCATAAATAAGTTTTGTGTACTATCTAGATGCGACAGCAAGCTTTTGAAGAAAATTTTTCAAAAACAACTCTTAAAACGATTTTTTTTCAAACTTTACATGTTTATTACATTTTTAATTTATATTGATGAAAGATAGGTGATTTTCCAGTTGAATACCTCCAACGATTTTTTTTAAACTTTACATTTTTACTACATTTTTAATGTGTATTGATGTGAAATAGGTGATTTTCCAGTTGAATACTTCTAAAGTGGGTTTCTTTTGTTTTTTTTTGCTATTTTTTTTATTAACTCCCATTTTAAATAAAACACCCGGTATATTATTACATTTTTGAATTCACCTTAAAATTCTAGAGAAAATTTGTCTCTTCAACTAACGCTCTATTTTGTACCGTTTTTGTAGTATTTGTAATTTTTGACAAATGGCTAAAAATTAAAAATGAAATTTTTGACTAATTATAAGAACACTGTAAAAGGAAGTTGTGTGAGTGTATCACACCAGATTTTTATGCTTGGAGTTGCGTCGCGTGGTATTGTTTTGTTTGTTGATTTAGCGTTTTTAAAGTTATTTTAACAGTTTTAAGTGTAGTTAATAGTGGTTAGTAGTGTTAGAAATATTATATAGTGACATTATTGTTTAAGAACTAAGGTGTTGTTATTGAAGAAAGAGATTATTAGTGGGTAGGTATTCTCCAGCATACATGGCCAACTTCTATTTTAAATAAACGCAATTTTTTGAAAGGGGAAGAAAATGGAGCTGAGCAATTATTATTTAACCCTCGAGGAAGCACACCGAGATAGATACATGTCGAAAATATCAACAATTGAAGTTGATCCTTACTTAATCTCATTAGAAGATTGCTCGACCGAGATTGAAAGTTTCCCGAAAGTTTTTTATCCGGATTTATTTAATTATTTAGTGTACGCCAAAAGTGCATATACATGTGAACAAATGAAAGCCTACAAAAGTCTCGAGGCATATAATCAGGCAGCTTGTGGCTGGGTAAAGATTTGCGTGAAAACCTTTGGGTGTTGCGTGCTTGTATTAGGAAACGTAAGAATTTAATATATTATAATGATAATTATGTACTTAACTATATTGTTTGTTGTAGGTGTTGCACTCTCAACGTCTAAGAGAGAAGTTGCTATTGCCGTGGATAATTGCGAAGAAGGACGGTGAAATTGTGTCTGCGCATTGCGACTGAGTTGCTGGGCTTGGTCAAAGCTGTACACATGTGGCAGCAGTGCTATTTTGTCTAGAGGAAGCTGTGAGGAAGTTGGAGCAAGTTAGTTGCACGGGTAAAACGGCATATTGGATGCCCCCAACAAATAAGCCTGCCGATCCAAGTCGTGGGGTGGACTTGGACTTTGCAACTGCAAAAAAGAAGAAAGTTGGGCACGATCAACCTCTGCGATGTAGAGACAAGGAGAGAACAGTTGTACCCTCAATGACTGAAGATGAGAAATTCGATTTACTTCGAAATTTGGCAAACACTTCTCAAGGTTCGGTACTGCATACCGTCACGAAGCCCTTTTCTGAGCGGATTTATGCTGAAATTGAATACAAGAAAAAATTTACGATTATGGTACATTATAAGGAGGAGCACGAGAACAAAACATTACGTGAACTGCAAGAAATAGGTAATTATAGTTAAATACATTTTTTGTCTGTAATTTAATTAAATTTAATGAGAATAACATTTACCTAATGTAACAATTTTCAGGTTTGTCCGCAGATCTGTCGGTACCCAAACTAGACTGCAGAAATATTGAAAAGGAAACACGACTGCAGTCCAAATCAAGAGCTTGGTTTTTGTATCGAGCTGGAAGAGTGACAGCTTCTAAATTTAAAAGCTGTTGCAGGACCTCCGTGGATAAGCCATCCATGTCAGTAATCAAGTCCATCTGCTATCCCTCTCAATATAAATTAAAGGTGAAGGCCCTAGAGTATGGATGCGAACATGAGGTGCAAGCCGTTGCTGATTTTACTAAAAAAATGCAGGAGACGCATGAAAATTTTGGAGCGGACAAGATGGGTTTGTTCATAAATTCCAATTATCCATATTTTGGTGCATCTCCAGATGCAGTTGTACAATGCGATTGTTGTGGTATGGGTCTTCTCGAGGTGAAATGCCTATATTGTGCAAGACATAGTGGTGTAATTGAATTGATGGAAGAGAAAAAGAATTTTTTTTAAGTTTAAGGATGGTGAAGTGACAGTTTCAGAAGACCATGCCTATTATTATCAGGTGCAAATGCAACTTGCTCTTACGAAAGTAGACTATTGCTATTTACTTGCGTGGAGTAAGGAAAACTGTACTTTCACCAAAATCCAATTCAACAGCGTATTTTGGGAACGTGAAAGCGAAAAAGCAAAAAATCTGTTTTTTAAAGTACTTTTTCCTGAGGTACTGGGAAAGTATTTTACAAAAGCGGAAACAAAAGCAGACGAAGCAGAAGTAGAAAAGCAGGACAATGACTGGGAAGATGCGAGATGTCCTGTAGAGTTATATGATGAAGTTGTTCTAACAACATCAGAGGACGAAACAAATGGTGCTGCAGAATTGCTACAAGCCGATCCAAATAAAGTTTTGTATTGTGTGTGTCGGCAAGAAGACGATGAGAAAACGCCAATGATAGGGTGCGACTCCGGGTTCTGCAAAATCGAATGGTACCATTTGAGTTGCCTAGGTTTAAAAACAACACCTGATAATAATCCGTGGATTTGCAAGTTTTGCAAATAAACATTTATAACTCTTTCTGTAGGTTTAACATACAGATTTTATGAAATGTAATGCTTTTTTGTGAGCTAAGTAATATGTAAGGTATTATAATAGCTATTATATTAGTATTTATTTGTTGGAATTAAATAAAAATAATTTGCTTTTAACAGTTTTTTATTTGAAATATTTAGTCAAGTGGAACAATTCCAGGACACAAATTTAATAATACTGAACAAACCACTACTATTTTATCAATAAATGCAAAATCATCGTCCCCCTTTTTCAGGGCTACTAAAGCGAAAATTTCGTGCAATATTTTAAATTTTAATTTCAAAAGCCCTATCACTCTCTCGATGTGAATTCGTACGCTTGCTAATTTCCTTGTCGATTCTACCTCTAGAGCATTCAACTGTTTTCTTTTTTTTTTAAAAGCAGGGCACTGTACTTCTGCACAATAGATTTTAACTGAATCTTCTATGGCAAAACCTCGATCAGCTACGACTAAGTCGCCCGGCATTAATTTGTCGAGAAAGCCACAGGTTTCAGCGGAGTAATGTCTATTAAAAATTTCATCGTGTGATGGTGCTTATGAGACCAAGTTTTTGCAGCTGCCTCTAGATTTGAGGGTTTCTCAATAAAAACCTCGAAACAATCAATTATCACTGTAGTGCGTAACTTTAAAACATTTTTAAGTGAACTGGGCATGTTCATTTGTATATCCTCTCTGCTTGGCCATTGTATAAAACACTTTAGTCTGCAATAAAGAATTTCGACAACCCTTTCAAATGTTTGTGCCGCTGTTGTACGGTGGCACTGAAATCTATTGCCCAGATCAGTAAACGCTAAATTTAGCCTTAATTTCATTAAACCTAACACTAATTGTTGAAATTTTGTCAAACTGCCTTGTCCTGAAAGGTAAGGCTCTACTACTTTATAGACATTTTCTAAATATACATATTCAGGAAATCCTGTATAATATAATGTATTACTATTACTATTTTTGAAATAGTCCTGGTCCAACTTATATTTTTTTAATTCCTCCCTTAACGAATCAATTTCTTCATTTGCTTTACGAAGCCCAAATTGAAGCTGTTCGTGGGTGATCTCCGCTGGAACATCAACATCCATACTTTCTTCTACGTCTTCTGGTGGATTAATAGGTATTTGTTTAGTCTGTAATCAATTAAAACTGTAATACCTACTTTCAAATATAAAAAGTATAGCATTCAGATTCAGTACTAACATGCACAAAATCGAGCACTAAAATCAATCGATACATACCTTAGCATCACGATCTTTCAGTCTTTTAAATCTAACTGTTGATTTCACCTGGAGGGATGTTGTGTGGCCCATACATTTTGTGGGTACCCAATCGGGGTTGTCTTGGTCAAACAAAGAAGCCGGTTTTTCTGAAGAGGAAGTCATTTAAATTACAAATTCGAAATTTTTCGCTACTACTCACTATTTCTTACCAGAATGAAAATGGAGTGAACATACACGACCTTATTTAAGTTTTGATTCTGTCAAATCGTCTCTCTTGATTGCAGCAATCCATTTTTTTCTCCGTAACTGCAAGAGTTTGGAAACTTTTCTGCCACTGGTGAAAATTGAAGGAATTCTGTAAAAAATATCAAATCATAATAAAGAAAACAATACAGATCGTGAAATAAACTATTTAATTTATATACTTATTTACCTAAAGAAACGAATCAATGGTGCATCCCTGGCTGCATTACTACCACACTTTACCACCATACAGAACGAAGGCATTTTAAAAACTGAACAAATAAACACTTATGGCAATAAAAATATTTAAATAATCCTTTGGCAGCCAATTCTAATTAAAAAACTAAATATTTTTGCAAGTACAGCACTCCGAAACTACGGTTACCGTAATGTTTACATTACAATTTTAGGTTATTTTACCTCCAACCTCGAATTGTGGTCACGTGATGCACGACGCCTTTTCTTCCTAGAGGTAGTAAAGTCCACTTGCAAAAAGTTTATAACCATATTTTTGTACAAAGCTCCGAATTTAGGTTATTTGCAGATTTAATATTTATGTGTACATAGTACAAACATTCCTGTGTAATGTAAAAAATGTGTGTAGGCCCTAACAAGAGCATTAATTGTTCTCTCCTTCCATATTACTGGCTCTTAGAAAATATCAAGACCACGCCCACAATACCTAACTGCACATAGACCAGGAGTTGATATGTTTGACCTTGGGAAGTGTTCTGCTTTATTATAGTATATAGGATGCTCCAAGATGTTTCTTATTTCTCTGGTGGGATGATATACAGCCCAAAATTGATTTTTATTTAATAGCTAATAACCGAGTAATACATTTAACAACAATTGATCTTCTACAATATTTTCAGTAGAGTTATTGGTAGCCCCGAAAAAAATACAGTTACTAAACTTGTTGTTAAAGCAGGTGCTGAAAATTTCTCCTCCTGGCTTAATGGACAATTGAGCTTTCTTGCTGGTTGCTGATATGATGTAATATTATATGTAGAAAAACTTTTGGCAGCTAATTCTTTTTCCGTTTTACATTTATTATATAAAAAAATTGGAGTAAAAATATATTTCGACTTTCGCCTTCTTCAGTTTACACAAATATAAAATCTGTAAGTTAAAAATGCGAAATTAATTGCTAATATCACACTATAGGTAGGTAAGTGAACGAAATCATTCACCTCAAGTTATGCAAAAAATATTTTATATATTATACTTTTTTAATTAAAAAGTTCCAACAAAGAATATCCATGTTTTAACAATCCCTTTCAAGTTCTAAAAATTGTTTGTTTTCTTTATCAGTATTATTGTTAGGCTATTAGACGTTTTTTTTTTGTTTATTTAATTCTATATCTATAGAAAAGAAAAATGTTTTTGTTATATAAATTATATTTAGGTTTTAAAAGAACTTACTCTGTTGTAAAAATAGATGATATATCACTACCCCTTGTGAGGAATATGAAATATGAGTTTGTTATATACAGCTTACAATTGTTTGCCAATAATGTGAAGTTTGATTGTTGTATAATTCCTTTTATTTGGATTTATTTTTTTAGTTCTTCTAAAACTGTTCCGTTATTTAAATTAATTTAAGCTTTAAAAGAAACTTACTCTGTTGCTAAAATAGATGATATTTTACTACCCTTTGTTAGGAAAATGAACCAAGAATTTGTTACATGCAGCTTACGATTAAATTGCTAAAATTGTGGAAAATCTGTTTGTTGCAATATTTCCTTTTATTCGGATTCCTCATTCAAATTCTCCTTAAAACTGTCTTGCTTCTATTTATTTAATTTTTTTGCAGTTGTCTTGATGTGTTCATATTCCTAACAAGGGGTAGCGATATATCATATATTTTTAGAACAGAGTAAGTTTCTTTTATAGCTTAAATTAATTTAAATAACAGAATAGTTTTAGGAGAATTAAAAAAATAAATCCAAATAAAAGGAATTGTACAACAAAGAAATTTCCCGTATTTAGCAAGCAAACGTAAGCTGCATGTAACAAATTCATAATTTATTTCCTAGCAAGGGGTAGTGATATAACCTCTATTTTTACAACAGAGTAAGTTCTTTTAAAGCGCATATCGGTCAGACAACGTCCAATTGCAGTCTACAATTTAATTGTGTATTTAATTTCTTTTTTGAGTATTTACAATTTGTATTTTCGTAAATTTTATTTCAGTTTTTTGTTATCTCATGCGCTTGTTAGATGATGATCAGATGCTACTTTTGAATAGATTTAACATGATATCATAAAAATTGCACATTTAAATGTTTATTCATTGACAAGAAAATTCAGTTTGTTTAAAAACCATATTCTTGATTACAACTATGATGTCGCAGCAGTGTCAGAAACTTGGTTGAGGAGTTAGACTTCAGAGAAACCGTATCTATTCCAGGATATGATTTCAAAAGATCGTCCAAGTCGTGATGGTGGAGTACCTAAAAACAAGTATGAAATATAAAATTATTGAAACCGATTCTAATATTGAGCGACTTTGGATTACTCTAAATTTAAATAGCAGTAGTTTTGCCTTTGGTGTAATTTATTGTCAGCCTAAATCAAAGTTATTGCGTTTTCTTGATAATTTTGAAAGCAGTTTGTCTTCGGTGCTACTTGTTGAGGATAAAGTAATATGTACTGGTGACTTTAATGTTGATTTGTTAGACTGCGAAACTCCAGGATCCGCTCATTTGCAATCCTATCTGAACGGCCTTAGTTTTGAACAGCTTGTGAAAACTCCAACACATATCACATCTAGTACATTCTCTCTTTTAGATTTGATCATTACAAATGTTCCGGCATTAATTGATAAAATCGAAACAATAAGCATGAACGAGATTTCTGACCACGAACTAGTGCAATGTATCGTCAATATTGTTAGTGCAAAGGTCAACCCTGTGATCAGAACTTTCAACAATTTTATGATCAACTAAGGTCTATACCTCGAAAAAACATTTATGATCTGAATAATATAGACGCCAAAATCGAATTCTTTAATGATAATCTTAAAACTCTTCTCGATTTACACGCGCCTTTCGTAACATCCAGATTCACTAAAACACCTGCATCTTGGCTTAATGACGATATGTATGTATGTATAATCTGTAACCTCATTTACCTTGCGGTGTAGAGGCTGGTGCTTTATGCCCTGGCATCTGGCGGTACAATGCTCAACTTGCCCCATATTCGGGATACAGAGTTGGAGCTTGCATGCGCAGCAACCATTGTGTGAGTTGTGTGTCTTGGTGATGTGTTGACCTTGTTACTCTATCTCTTAGGTCTGTGGTTCTGAGTAGAGCACAGTTAATTTGGTGCCCAACTGTGAATGGTCTCACTGAGCCCGATTCTAATCGCCAAGGATACGGAAAAATTCCGACCACAGCGGTATTTGAACCGAGGACTTGCTTAATGCAAGCCTGGCTCTTACCCATCTGCGCCAGGCAGCTTCTTATAATTTCCCTTCGTGATCATGCTTTTAATAGTTGTAAGTTATCAAAAAATTCCAGCCACTAGGTGTATTACAAACAGCTGCGTAACTTTGTTACAGCTGCCGTTAGGAAAGCAAAAAAAGACCACCTACTTCAACAATTTCAAACAAATACCTTAAAGAGTTTTTGGAAGGATTTGTCAAATTTCGATATACACAAAAACAAAAAGTATAAAAATCGTCTTCCTTCAAATTTAGCAGATGCTGAGCAAATTAATCGATTTTTCATTAACTCAGATCCTAGTGTAGCTTCTCAAAATGAAATTGCTGACACAGCCAATTACTATCGCAATAATATTCAAGCAAAAGTAAATCACATGCTTAAATTACAACCTATAGATGAAGCTCTTATGACGAAATATATAACTTCTATCAAATCAAAGTGTGTTGGTTGCGATGGCATTGGAATATTTGTACTAAATGCTTGCCTACCATTTTTACTCCCAATAATCACACACATTATAAATTACTGCATAACATTTTCAGTTTTTTCCAAGTGTTGGAAGAAGGCTGATGTTATACCTATGCCCAAGGCGACTACACCGTCTACGTTCAAAGACCTACGGCCTATCAGCATATTACCTGCACTGTCTAAGGTCTTGGAAAAGGTGGTTGCAGCGTAGCTTAGACATCATCTTGACACAAATAAAATTCTCCTTGAAAAGGGGGTTTTAGGACAGGTCACGGCTGTACTTCGACACTCGCAAGCGTTGTTGATGATGTACTATGAGCTATGGACTGTATATGTATAACCAATTGACTTTAATGGTATTGCTTGACTTTTCCAAGGCCTTCGACACTATTGATCATAATATATTGTCGGGAATTTTGCATTATATAGGTCTTGAGAACAGCGCAGTGAAATTCTTTGAGAACTATTTGAGTGACAGATTTCAAAGGGTAACTGTAACAGATTGTAAGTCTATGTTTTTAAGTGTTGAGAGTGGAGTGCCCCAAGGATCGATATTAGGCCCAATTTTATTTATTATTTATACTTCGACTTTCTTTCAATGTGTAAAATATTGTAAGTATCACTCATATGCTGACGACACACAAATATACATTTGTTTTAATTCTAGTGACTAAGTTAACGCATATTCCTTCTTGAACCAAGATTTAGATAAATTATATCAGGCATCTAAACAGTATTGCCTACAACTTAATTCCAAAAATCTAACGCTATTTTGTTCGCTTATAAAAACGAACGATTAAAAATCGTTTCTGATTTCAAGGTATGGATTAATGGAGTATCTCTGGAATATAAAGAATCTGTGCTAAATCTAGGCCTTCAGATAGATGATAAATTACGTTTTAAAGACCATATTAGCAATTGCCTTTAAAATGCTTGCTGTAAAATTAAGACGTTGTTCAACAATAGAGATATATTGAGCACTAAGATGAAAATTTGCTTATTTAACGCACTTGTACTTTCGCAGTTTGACTTTTGTAATACAGTATACCGTCTTTGTATAGATTACGTTGACACTAAGCGAATTTAGGAACTGCAAAATTCATGTTTGTGTATGATTTATGGCATACGCTAGTATGAAAGAATTTCGCATAAGCTACAGAGTGCTCAATGGCTCAATATGAAGAATCTGAGGTACTTACACGCTGCTTGCTTTTATCGTAAAATAATACTAACAGCATCCCCACCATATTTACACAGAAAGTTAGCCTATCGTACGGAAATACACAATCTGGACTTGCGTCATCGAGGTCTTCTGACAGTGCCATTTCATTATAAACATATTTTCACCCGTTCTTTTTCGTATTGCATAGTAAAATGTTATAATAGACACTACATGGAAATGATGAAACCAGTAAGCTCAACCGTATTTAAAAATAAATTAAAAACGATCCTGTTCAATGAACAACACCCAATGAATACAATCAATTAGGAATTTCAATGTGTATTTATTTCAGAATCACATCTGACAGGCGTATGTACCGGAAACAAATATAAAATAGGTTTATATTATGTATATTGCATTATGTTTATAAAGTTATGTTGTAGCTTAAGTGGAAGAGCAGCCAGCATATCCTTGCAACTAGACTGAACTTCGTCTGTATTATTTAAATATTTTTTCTTTGTTATATCCTTGAACTATAAGTATAATAAAAGACATTTTATTATTATTATTATTGTTATTATTATTATTATTGTAAATATAATTTTAAATAACAAAAACGTTTTTCTTTCCTATAGATATAGACTTAAATAAACAGAAAAAAGTCTAATAGCCTAACAACAATACTGATAAAGAAAACAACCAATTTTTAAAACTTGAAAGGAATTGCAAAAACATGGATATTCTTTTTTGAAACTTGGAACTTTTTAATTAAAAAGGTATTTATAATATATAAAATATTTTTTGAATAACTTGAGGCGAATGATTTCGTTCACTTACCTAACCTATAGTCTGATATTAGCATCTAATTTCGCATTTTTAACTTACAGATTTTATATTTGTGTAAACTGAAGAAGACGAAAGTCGAAATATATTTTTACTCCAATTTTTTGTATATACCGAGTGATTCAAAAATGGTGCATTTTCTATGGAGGGGTTGTTGTGGACTACTAGCGGAGTATGAGAAAAATTAAAAAAAGTCTTTACAATCATTCCTCTAACAGCAGAAGATGCATTTTGAAATAAGCTATTTACCAACTATTTTAATTCAACGTTTGAATCGAAGATTATTATTGTTATTAAACATCCCATTTCAAAAAAATTACATTTTCATCAAACTTACTTGAAATTTTGAATTTCAAAATTTCATTTTTTGATGCCTATAGTTTTAAAATGGAACTGGCAACGATGCTTGTACCGGGTGATTATAAATGCTTTCTCATTAAGTTTCCTTTGAAATATTTCTTAAATTTGAATATGTTGGTGGCACTATAAGTCTATGTCAAACTCGAGGTTAGCAGGTTAGGTTTTGCGTCAGTCTCTGTCAAAACTGACGAAAAACCTAACCTGATCACCTCTCCGCCCCATATGTGTACGTTGGTTAGAACACCGTTTTATATATCCTCATTTTGTTATATCTCCCTTTTTCCTAGTAGAGTGTAGTTTATTGAGTAGTATCAAGGCGGTCTATATTGTTCCAAGCCATGACACTGGACCTATAAAGTGACCTTTGGAATGGCCTATCACAATCTGGCAACATGGTTTCGCCATTTTTTAACAAAAAATCTGGTGTGATGCACACCACTTCCTTCTATAGTGATCTTATAATTAGCCAAAAACTTTATTTTTAGTTTTTAGGCATTTTTAAAAAAATTCAAAAATTAAAAATTCTACAGAAACTGTACTAAATACAGCGTTAGTTGAAGAGACAAATTTTAAGCTGAATTCAAGAATATAAGAATATATGTATATATAAAATTAGTATTTGCGTCTCTTATGTTTCTTATCCGCATATTTCTTATTATTCTCTTGATTGTTGACCACAACTGTTTTTTATTCTCGCTGTATTGCCGTTCTCCATCCGTGCCAAATTCCTCCCACGCTTCTCGTTTTGCTTCTTTAACTGCATCTCTTGATTCGTTTCTTTTTGTACTGTAGTCCTCTTTGTCTCGTTCCTCTTTTGTCTTCATATATTTTTCCATGCTTTACTCTTTTTCCTGACTGCTTCCTTAACCGTTTCCTTTCACCATTTTGTTCTTATAAAACGAGTGTCTATTTTACTTAATCCACATACTGGCAGTTGCCATTATTATGTTCTCCAATGTTTTCCAGTCTTCGTCTGCATTATCTTGTCCTCTCATTTCTGCTTCCATCCTCTCTGTTATTCTTTCTCTATATTTGTCTTGGTAGTTTTTAAATTTTCTATAACAGATGATCTGTATCTAGCTCTGCTGCTCTGTATACTCTAATATCTCGTATCTTATCTCTTGTGTTTTTACTAAATGTAATGTAGTTAATCACACTTTTAATGTTTCCAGCTCTTTTATATGTATACTTATGTATATTGTTATGTTCAAATACTGAATTTTCTATGATTATCTGGTTTTCCACACAAAACTATACCATTTTTTACATTTCTATTTAGTATGTTTTCCTCTTCATATCTTCCCATGGTGTCCTGGCCTATATCTGCTATTTCTTGCAATTTCTCATAAATCTCATTTTTAACTTCTTGGGGAGCGTCTGATGCGGGTGCGTATATCTGCATAATGCCTACCGTTTCTCGCAGAGTTAGATATATTTTCTTGAGTTTACTGCTTCATACTCTGTTAAACCCGTCTCAATCTCTACGTTAGTTATTATGTCTACTCATTTCTTTGATTTGCTCGTCTCTTCTATTCCTGAGAATATCACTGTGTAGTTCTTAACCATTACTTTTTCTTCGGTGCGTTTTGTCACCGTTTCAGATAATCTTTTTTTGTTCTCTAATATCTACCGTTTACTCGTCCTTTTCGTTGTCTGTGTCGTCTTATGGGTCCCTTCGCTGCTATCTACTACTGGTTTGTTACTGTCTGTATAGCTATTTTTACTTTTGTATTGATGCTGAGCATATCTTCGAAAAACTGCTCGACCCCCTCAGTTAATACGTTTTCCTCTATGGTTAATTCTTTGACTACCACATTATTTCTGCGTCTATCTTTCTCTTGTTTTGCTAACTAGTAATGTTATTCTTGATTCGAGCTTCCTCCTTTCTTTCTCCCAATTTTTATCTCTCGTTCAGTATCTCCTTCAGCGCTTGAACTTCTACTGTAAACGCGTTCCGTTTTATACTAGTGTTTTGGTGATCTAATTACTTTTTTCTAGGTTTATCACTTTGTACCTTTTCTTCCTCTGCACAGTTCCTTTTTATTTTTTCTCCTTATCTATATTTAAATATTTGTTATAATGCATTAAATATATTCGGTTTTGTTCTCCTTCCGGTCCCCTTCTCTTGCTGCGCCACTGGCGCTCGCCTTCTCTCTAACTCTACCGCCGGGCCCCGCGATTCGTACCCGCTAAACCTTGTAACTGTCCGCGCGCACTCCGCTTCGTTGTTTTGCCCGCTGCTCGATTATCTCTCGTTTGGCCGAAATTCGCTGTTTTGAGACCTTCTACTGGTTAATTGTATATTTTAAAAGAATTCGGAATGTGGAAATGTTACGGCCTAGGTCGATTTGGGGGTTGCAAAATGGGGAAAACGTTATAATTATCAGAAAAACCTTGAAATCAATATTTATATGAAATTCGCTCTTTGGAGACTTTCTATGGATCGATAATTAGGATGAGAGTTTTGCGGCTCAGTTGGATTTTGCGGATGAAAAGTGAAAAGCGTTGTATTTATAAGAAAAACCTTGAAATCAATATTTGTGTAAAATTCGCTGTTTAGAGACTTTCTACGGGTCGATTGTAATTTTAAGAGAATTCGAAATGTGGGAACTTTTCGGCCCAGGTGGGTTTGAGTGTTGCAAAATGGCGAAAACGTTATAATTATCAGAAAATCCTTAAAATCAATATTTGTTTGAAATTTGCTGTTTGGAGACTCTACTAGTCTATTGTATTTTTTAAGGAAATTGGCGATGTGGGAATTTTGGGGCCCAGGTGAATTTGGGGGTTGCAAAATGGGGAAAACGATATAATTATCAGAAAATTATTAAAATCAATATTTGTATGAAATTCGCTGTTTGGAGACTTTCTACTGCTCGATTGTATTTTTAAGAGACTTACTTTTCTCAACTTTTAAATAAGGAAAATGTGCAATTTTTTCATTCTGGCTTTTTGTGAAATTTTTAATTTCTAAGTAAATAGTAAATAGCGTGTCGTATTGTATTTTTCTCTAACATGAATAATATTTCGTGGGTTAAGATCATTGCGGGCTGCACTTGTTCGGAGAATGGTGGTGGCCACTGGCAGAGTTGAGATGTTAGTGTCTGCCGTTTGTACTAAAAATTAATGCGGGATTGTAAAAGAAAAGATTGATGGGGACTTTAAAAATGTAAATGCATATACATATGTATACCGTGTGTCCACCGGGTTTCGCACCATGGAATCAGAGCAACGTTAATTTATCCCAAAGATCAGCTCTTGCTTTTACGAAAACAGCTTAATGACAAACCCGATTATATTTATTTTTCTATGTCAATAAACAATTAGACGTATTCAACTTGACGGATGGTGTCAAATTCGACGATAGCAGGTTAGGTTTTGCGTCACCTTTGACACAGACTGACGCAAAATCCAACCTGATAACCTCGACTTTGACATAAACTTACAGTGCCACCAACATATTTTTCATACGTTGTATAGCCATGACCATTCAAAAACGTTCGAAGGCACTTTATTCGTTACTTGCAAATTCAATTTTAATGGTCAATGGTCACCGGAAGAGTAGATCTT
This sequence comes from Agriotes lineatus, assembly GCA_940337035.1. Taxonomy (NCBI): domain Eukaryota; kingdom Metazoa; phylum Arthropoda; class Insecta; order Coleoptera; family Elateridae; genus Agriotes; species Agriotes lineatus. The sequence continues at coordinate 33,556 of CALNHX010006726.1, forward strand.
TAAAATAAACTAGCATCACTCCAGCGCCATGGTGCGTAGTTTCGTGGACGCACGGTATGTAGGGCAAATGCAAAGTTACTTAGTTTAGGCAATGTAGACAAAGATGGACAACGTGTAATAGAATTCTGCTTAAAGTAAGCAAGTAAGTTTATTTAGTATAATATACAGGTACATAGAATCATTATTATTATATCTTAACTTATTTATCATTAATAACATTAACATTAATAGTATTGTTTCACAAAACTGCTTAAATATTTTTTAAAACTGTAAATATTTGTCATTATTTTTACATCTTGTGGAAGCGAATTATAGACTTTTAGTCCCTTGTAATACAGATAATTTTGTATACCCGCTTTATTTAATTTAGGCAGCCTAAAATCAAATCGATTCCTTGTTTTATATTGATGATCGTCAGCATTTAATAGCAAATGATCCGACATATAATTTGGTAATAAATTATTATCATGCCTATTAAATAACGCACAAAACTACAGGCCGTGTTTACACAACTAAAAGTACTACAGTTGCAATCAACCATTTCTATTTTCGGGTTTTGTAAACAAACTTCCCTTAACCTTTAATAGCGATATTATCAATTATTTATTATGCATATTTCTTGTGTTTTTTAAAACTATTGACTCAGCTTCGAAGCAAGTTCACTTTGGTTAATTTTCATATCTGATTATTGAACGCTCCCAAAATCTAAGCCGTACCCAAACGCTAAAAAGGCGTGTCCGTTACATAACCTATACTTCTGCAAATTTTTATGCGTCGCGTTTCGTTTCTTCTAGCAGTGGCTACAAGTATTAATTCTGTGAAATGGTCTACTGTGCATCAGATAATTGTAGTACAAAGCAAGGTAAGAGATTAGCGTTGTTCAGATTTCCCAAAAATTTGCATCAACGGGATTATTGGTCTAAATTTTGCAAAAGCAAAAATTGGAGTGCGACTAATGATTCGCGGTTATGTGAGGTAAGTATTTTTGAATAAACTTGTACCTACAGTCTTATTGCTTCTCATCTTCTGCAACGTCACTTTGAAGTATCGCAAATTAAAACCAACGCTGAAGGCATTAGAACATTCAATACAGATGCAGTACCTACTATTCTTACATCCTCTATTGCTGGAAATGTTTCTGCGTGTTTCGAACCGCTACCATCAACATCCAACTGTACGAGTGCATTTTCGACTGTAGTTATTAACAACGCAGCCATGACCGAGGTTTGTACACATTTGTATATGACGCTAAATTCTATGCAAAATTTACTTGTAAATTTATAAAAATATTAAGCATTGTTGCATACAGAAAAATAGCTGCTAAATTTTGCGCTGAGTTTTCATGTAAATTTTCATATTTTCGTTTAGTACGGTTTAGTACTTGAGCAAGTAAAGAAATTAGTAAACTGCTTGGTCAAGTGAATAGAAATCAGTTCTATTTACTTGAGCAAGTGGCGTACCCCCACTACGATTTTCGGTAACTAAACGTAAACTAAGCAGGTGTAGACAGGTTACTTTAGTGAAGAGTATTAGTCAGACCAATCGTTCGTTACATAATTTGTTGAAACATGGCGTCCCGTTGGAATGAAGATACAACAATAAAATTTGTGCAAGAATATCGAGACGGAGAATGTTTGTGGAATACCAGGGCTAGCATTTACAAGAATAAACAAGCCCGAGAAACGGCTTACAAAGAAATTGTGGGATTTGGAGTTGCAGAAATAAAAAATAATACCTATCCGCCAATTCACCACATAAGTGAAAAATACGCATTATTATGGATATGAAAGAAATAATCAAGGTTTAAACGCTTAGCAATAAAAAATATGATTAGTTAGATCTAACGACCTCTTTGTTTGACGTTTTTGTTGTCCATGTTTTAGTTACGTTTACATCCAAGAAACGCTTGTGGAATATTAATTATTCTGTACGACCACTAAGTAGACTAAATGACAAGGGCTTGATTTCACCTGAAAAATGCGTCTGTGAACATTATCCGACAAATGATGACAAAAAGATAAAGCCACCGTGGTTTGTAAATTGTAACAATTAGCTTTTCTACGGTAATACAGACGCGCAAGTTAATACTAGAGTGCCTTGATGATATGTCAGGTTAGTAGCAGAAGAGAGTGTGACCTTGATTGTCAATCTGTTTTAGGTTATGAATTGAAGTCAACCAGCTGATTATCGATATGGCGTTTGAACAACAGGCGTTCGTCCAAGGGCATCTTTTGTTTAACGCTAATAAATAATACCACACTATTTTTTCTTCAAACTTTGTTGTAAGCATGATTTGGAGTGCAAGAACAAGTCCAGCTTTTTTCCTTATAAATGATTTAGTAAGTATTGCCTTCTGAACAAAAATTAAACTTCAGAACAACTACCAATGATATTTACTACATCTTTTTCATTGATCCATTTATACAATATAAAGCAAATAAATAAACTTATGTATCGTCATTGTCCTCCAGATAGTGACACCTGTACACCTTTGACAACAGTCTATCTTCCTTGCAATGCTAGAAAAATAATACTATGTCTACCTTTTTGTTTATTTGACAATCGTGACCACACTCTCTGCTGCAAAATTTGACATCAAGGCACTCTAGTTAATATAAAATACAACACATGCAAAACATATTTCCGGAAACAAATTTAAAACTTTTGCTAAACTACTTTTCGTAAACAAAGGCATTCGTGAGTATCGCAAAGAAGTTTAAAAAAATTTGAGTTTTTCTACTTTCTGGTTTGTTGAAAAAAAAACCCGAACATATTTGGTTCTGGAAAAATTTTTTGGACTTGTTATATTTCTGGTATTACTCAAAATTATTTTAGAATCCCCAACGCCAGCGTGGCTCGGTGGTTAGAGCATTGAACTGCGGCGCGGAAGTCTGGAGTTCAAATCCCAGATCGATGCCTGGCGGGCGGCCTACCCAGTCGCTTTAAATAATTGGGAACCTGCGTTCGAAAGAATAAGGGGTAACAATGCGGTTGTCTAATGAGTGATGCTCACCACATCGCAACGTGTCATGAATTTGACACGCGACAGCCGGGTGTGCGAACGAGGACACGGAATCTCAGACCTTCCGCCTTGCAGGCAAAGCTCCTTCATGGGGTGTTAGTGCCTCACCAACAGTGTGAATGTGAAGATTGCTCAAAACGCAAACGATTTTGGGTTCAGGTTGAATTTGTGTCAAAACCCACAAATGCAAAGATATTCTCAGGAGTAATATAATAAGTGGTCGCCTGGACGGTAAATATTCTGGAATTTTGACTTGGGGCACCAATCGGCTAAGGAGATGGTAGCCAGAAAGTTAAAAAAGTCCAGGGGGTCAGCTATAATTTACAATAAAAAAACGACAAGCAGAAGAAAGTAACATAATATGGAAGCTGTATACAGGGTGTCTTAGTGCAAAGTCCTTCCAATACAAAGTTATATAGCCTTGAAGTTTAATTTTAATTTTTCTAATTTTTACGTTAATTTTCGCAAATGTAAAGATATCGATCTCAACTTTACTACACATACTTACTATTGTGTAGTGCACGAATTAAAAAAAACGTCAACTAGACTTGACTGCAAGAGGCACCTTGCCTATCTGTCCGATCTTTTTAGCTTAGCTTTGTTATCAGATTTTTTTGGAAATTTTACGTTATTATTTAAAGGCAAATTAAAAAGCGTAAAATAAGATAATCTTAGTTCATAAACGTGAAAGCAACCATTTACCTTAAAATTCCTCTCAAAGTTTTGGGTTGTTATTAAAACGTGGCATTATCAAGTAGCCATGATCACCAAAAACAATGGGTAGTGGTCGCAGTTTAGTAAACAGCAACGATAAATCAATTAATGACGTTAGTCAGATAGAAACTTTGTCTTTTGCGTTTACGAAAATGCCGCAACAACTAAATCTCCAAGGCTGGAATGCTCGTTATTTCGTGGCATTTTCGTAAACGTAAAAGAAAACATTTTTATGCCCCCAGCGTCAGTAATGGATTAATCATTGTTGTTTACTAGATTAACGAAAGCTTAACAAAAGGTAGCTATTTGATTTTATAAACTCTGTTTATACGAGTATGAAGCAATAAAACTAAGTAGTCTTCTCCACGAACATTTATTGCAAAATTATGGGTGGCGACATGTTTCGAAACCAGATTGGTTTCATCATCGGGGGATAATGATCATTAATATAGGTAGTAATCGAAGCACATGTTAAAAGTGGGGTTATAGTAATTAACGTATTAATAGGGGTAATCCAGTCTTAACATTCGAGCATATTTTTACCACTCGAGCGAGCGCAGCGAAGCAAGAGTGGTAATTTGTGTGAGAAATGTTAAGACGGTTTCCCCTCGAAATGCGTTCATTAGTTTATTGTTCATTGAGGCAATAATTTTGAATCAATAATAATTACTAAAAACTGCTAAATCGAAATCGGACTATCATAAATATGTGTGATGTTGCTATAGTGAATGCATGTTAAATGTATCTTAACATTCGAGGACGCGATCATGTTAAACACTGTTTAACATTTCAATGAACAATAAAAACATGTAAACGTTGATGACGAGATAGAAAATGTATTGAAAAGCGCACCACATAAAGAAGTAACTAATTAACCAGCAAACTACGCTATAAAGATCGTTCAAATGGTTAATACATAAAAGTGTTTTAATCAAAAATTGCAAAGTTAAGGAGTGGCAGTCATTGATGATGACAGCACTCAGTACTCTTTTACATGTGCTTCGACTACTACCTATATTAATTATCATTAAGGCCTGAGGATGAAACCAGTTTGGTTTCGAAACATGTCGGCATCCATAATTTTAATTTAAATGTTTTGTGGAGAAGGCTATTTAGTTTTATTGCATCCTATCAATGCATCTTCGCTAAAAGCATGACGGATCACCTTCCTATTAACTCTGTTTATATAAATGTCAATAAATGCATTTTCACTGTAGGTACATTATAAGCATCCAATACCATATTTGTTAGAAGAAGAGAAAGAAGATTTACAACTACCATTTATTAAGCTTACATTTTGAAATACTAATGATTTTGCTCTAATTGATAGTGGTGCAATGGCTTTTTTAGTGACAGTAATTGTAAATAAACATATGGGAATTTTTAACCAAAATATTGTGAATGCAAATAAAGTAGATTTGTTATGAGCTACAAACGGAAATGTTTCCACAACAAATAAAATGTTATAAAACATAAAAATAATAATTAATAAACACGAATATCATGTGAGATTTGTCGCTTTAAGTTTAGGTTTTGTATAGAGAACCGATATGATTCAGCAAACAGGTACAGAGTTAGATAGATATTTAAAATACTTCCATTTAAGTGAATTAATTAAGCCTTGGATGGATTCATGTAGAGATCAGAAGAAAAATATCAATTTAAAAGGAGTTGTCGAGCCAGTAAGCCTTCAAAATGATAGTATGGAAAGCTGCAAAGGTATACAGAATAATGTAATACTGTTGATGTGCTTGCGCTAACCATACTTGAAATTACATATTGAGGTTTCGTATAACTGTTACACATTATTCTATGTTTAATCTTTTTAGAAGTGGGTAAATTATAATGCTGTGGTTTTAACAAATATCACATCGTCAAGGATATGGAATTCGCTAGCCTAGTTCAATTAATAAAGCAAAAATGAACGCCCCTGCAAACGATATACACATCGTAAGATATATCGCATAATCTAAATCAACTGCAGTGGGACTTATTTTTCAACTCGGTAGCACAAAGTCGCAGTCTCAAGATGTTAAAATGTGAATACAGTAAATTTATTTAAATGGTTAACATAGCAGTTTCGTTTCTATGCCAGCATTTAATCATACAGGTCACTTCCATAGTTACCAATGAAATTAATAGATAGAGCGTTTATTTTACGAGTTAACATACGAATTTTAATTAGGTACTTGCTAATAAGAAACTTGAATGTTGTTACCGGAATGTAGGTATGTAACTAAAAAGTAGATACGTAGGAATAACTTGTGTGTTGCAAATTTTTTTCAGTGGTATACATTAGGATAACTTTTAATTGTCTCTTTTACAAGTAATAATTTCTATATTAACTCGTAAAATACACGCTCTAATCTATTGGTCTCATTTGTAACTATGGAAATGACCTGTATGATTAAATGGTGGCATAGAAACGCAACTGCTACCTATGTTAACCATTAAAATAAATTTCCTGTGTTTATGTTTAAGTGTTAGATATTACTCTGCAACTCAACAAAATACTGCTTCACGAAAATAAGTGTAAACAAGAAAACTGCGCGCTACGCGCACGTGATATAGGATACGCGAAAGGTCAAGCTTCGAAATAAGAAAAACAAAACCTAAACAAATATAAACATCTGTGAAGCCGGAACGTGAGATTTTATTTTGTGTTACAGACACACAGACACACATTAAGGAAAAGTATATTATAGATACTCTAGAAAATAAGAAAATAGAATAGTTATCATTCCTGACAACTAAGTGTAATTCAGCAATAATAATAATAGTAGTAATAATAAATTCATTTATTAGCACAAACAGTAAAAAAAATGCAACAATGTAATACGGTAATAATACAACAAACAAAGGGTTTGGTGCTAAAAGGAGTTCAATCAGGTAGGGATAAATGGTAAAGGTTCAGGGTTATTTCAATTCCCCCAACTGGGGGCGGGCCACTATATGGACCTTGCGTCCCTCTTCAGCCAAGAACTGGAATTATAGGATGGGTAAAAAAAAGAGGGGTGGAAAATGGAAGAAAGCTCAGGAAAGTTGGAGAAGTACTACCCCGGTATTCACCTCAGAGAATGTACTTTGTTGACTCGGGAAAGAACTGAAGGTCGGTGTGGAGCTATTCATAGTCCTCCGTGCCAGGCGAGCGGAATGACGTAACGCTGATTGGTCATTCGAGTGCAACGTAATACGTGGGGCGTGGCTTTATGACGCACATTAGATGTAATGCTGTAGATCGTAAATGGGTTCCGCGCAAGCCGTTGAAAAGCGAGGTCGCATTAACACAGTGTGCCTTAAATTCACCGCGCCTTATCGCTAACTTTCAAATAAAATACTTTTAATATCAATTGTGTGTGTGTGTGTGTGTGTGTGTGTGTGTGTTTGTGTGTGTGTGTGTGTGTGTGACCAAAACAGCTTTAAACAACTCGAAATATCTCAATACACTCGGCCCTACTGGGATGAGGGTAAAAACAGTGGTAGACAATAATGCTAAACGCAAAATCGACCAGTTAACACCTCCTATAAACGAAGTGATCAAACGTTACACATGGAATTCCGAAGTCGATTGGGTTGTTGTCACTCCTGGTCGATTGGTGTTTTTTTTCACCACTTCTTCTACTCTTTTCGATCTTGCACTATTTGTCTCACTGTATTCCACTCCAGTCTTCTCTGTTTCGCTGCTACTTTTACCCCTTCTGTCCATGTCTTCCTTGGTCTTCCCACTCTGTTCTTTCCTTCTGGTCTTGCTTCCATTGCTTGCTTCACCATTCTATCTTCTCCCATTCTTTGTATATGTCCCAGCCATCCTAGTTGCCTTTCTTGGTCCACTGCATCCACTGCCTTTACGTTCAGTTGTTTCCTGTATGCTATGTTCCTGATCCTGTCTTGTTTAGTTTTTCTCTCTATTTTTCTCATTTCTGTGCTTTTCAGTCTGCTATTCTGTTTTTCTGTGACCGTTCACGATTTGCTGCCGTAAATTAATGCCGGGTACACCACTTTCTTTTACTACATCTACTTTCGTCTTTTTCGGTATTTTGGTTTTCCCCAGAAAGGTTCTTTTTTCATGTTAAAAGTTCTTCCTACCACTGCTGTGCGTTCGCTTATCTGGTCGTCTATCTTCCCACTGCTACTAATATATGTCCCCAGATATTTGAATTTGGTCACTTGCTCTATTTCTTTTTTTTTCTATTGCAATATTGTGTCTTCTCTCCCCTGTTGCTATTATCATTGTCTTCGTTTTTTCTATATTAATTTTCATGTTTGCTTTTTTCATTGCTTTGTTATATATATTCAGGTTATGTTGTAGTTCTCTCTCTGATCTTGCTATTATCACCATATCGTCTGCATATAGGAGTTCCGACATTTGTACCGTTTCCATTTTTCACCTCCCTACTTTATATTTTTTTGTTTTCATTTTACTTTCTTTGACTACCTCATCCACAATTAGTGCAAATAGTATCGGGCTCAGCACGCAGCCCTGTCTTAGCCCTTTCGTTGTTTCAAATTCTTTCGACTCCTCATTTCTTGTTTTCACTAGATTTGTGGTCTTGTTATATAATATTTTGACCATCTCTATCTCTTTTTTTGTTACACCTCTGTTTTCTAGTGCTTTCCATATGTCTTTTTGTTTAATTCTATCGAACGCTTTCTCTAGGTCTATGAAAAATATGTGAATTTCACTTTCTTTGCTTGTGGCCTTTTCGCTTATTTGCTTTAGTATGAAAACGTTGTGTTGTGTTCCTCTCCCTTTTCTAAAACCACATTGACTATCTTCTATTGTGTGTTCTAGTTTTTTTCTTAATCTTGCTTCCCATATTCTAGCCCATATCTTTCCTGTTATGCTTAATAAGGGGATCCGATGCTTCTGGAGAAACTCAAATATAATGATTTACCTATACATGATAATACAATTTCTGTCAAAAAAATAACGTAGTAAAAACAATCAAAGTGCCTCCACTATTCATCCACAATGTCGACAACCACAAAGAAATAATAGCAGATCTCAAAAAAATTACAGAAGACAGTAGTAAGTATCTAAAAGTAAACCTAACTTCCCATGACGATTACCGTAAATGAACTAAATTTTACATGGATAACCTAATCCAATTCCACACGTTCCAAAACCAAAAATCTGGTGTGATACACGCACACAACTTCCTTTTACAGTGATCTTATAATTGGGCAAAAATTTTATTTTAAATTTTTAAGCATTTGTAAAAAATTTTCAAAAATTACAAATTCTACAAAAACGGTGCAAAATAAAGCGTTAGGTTAAGAGAAAAATTTTCTCTACAATTCTAATCTGAATTCAAAAATGTAATAATATACCGGGTGTTCTATTTAAAATAGGAGTTAATAAAAAAAATAGAAAAAAACAAAAGAAACCCATTTTAGAAGTATTCAACTGAAAAGTCACATATATCACATCAATACGCATTAAAAATTTAATAAAAATGAGAAGTTTTAAAAAAATCGTTAAAGCCGTTTTTGAAAAATTCGACAAAAACTGAAAAATCACAAGAGTAAACACCTACTTCCGGTTATGCGATTTTTTTCAAAAGCTTGCTGTCGCATCTACATAGTACACAAAACTAATATATGAAGTTTCAACCCCATACCTTTTTTCGTTTTTGAGATATTCTGTTCACAGGCACACACACAGACACACACACACATAGACAGACCAATGAAAAAAAAATGTGTTTTGGGTTCAGGGGAATCTGAAACGTGAAGATCTGTTGAAAACTCAATTTCGAATTTTTGGGGTGAATATAAACTTCCTTTATTGTAAAAGGAAGTAAAAAGGAAAAACCTTTATCAGTAGTAATAAAAAACGTGTGCATATCTCTAACAGACGAAGTTAAAAAAGAACTTTTAAATAGGAAATCACCTATACAAAGCGTAACCCGTTTAGGAAACAAAGAAAAACGCCATTTACCTATCTGTGCGGTCATCTTAACAGCGAATGAAACAGCTAAGTAAATTTTCGATGTAAAAACAATATTTCACTCAATCGTACTGGTAAGAAAAAAAACACCCAATATCCCACAGGGCCATAAGTGCCAAAGATTTGGGCACACTAAAAACTATTGCGCAGCCAAGCCAAGCTGCGTAAAGTGCAAAGGTGACAATCCACCAAAGCAGTGTAACAGAATATCCAGCGACCCCCCGAGATGTGTAAACTTGGGTGGTGAGCATCCATCCAGCTACAGGGAATGCCCCCACCACTTAGAACTCCAACAACAACGGACAACTATAAAAAACCCAAAAATTTTACCCAGACAATTCCTATCAGCCCACGTTAGTCCCACAACATCATATAGCCAAACCGCATAACAAAATACCCACGCAACACATCAAAATGAATATTCAACCAGGCAATCTCTTCCTCTAAACATCGATAGTATCCTTCAATTCACCAAAGAACGTATAACATCCTGCATACCACAAATCAAATCCTACATATTAACAAATATTGTTCCTAAAATGCTTAATGTCTAGCTCAAGAGAAAATATCAAAAAACTCACCGTCCTCAAATAGAATGCAAATGGTATCAAGATACAGAGATCAACATTTATTTCCTTTTTAGCAAGATATAACGTTGATGTTACGTGCATTACAGAAACGCACCTAGCAGAAAACGAAACATTTAAAGTAAAAGGATAACAAATTTACCGCCAAGACAGATCATCTGTAACAGCATGGAGAGGGGTAGCAATACTCATAAAACAGAATATACAACACCCTACGCCTATTGAAATCAACATTAGAAATCTTGAAACAATATCAATCACCTTTAGCATTGCCGATCTAAATTCAGTTAAAATAACCCAGCCTACAGGCAACCAAACAAGCGCTTAATCGAAAGCGATATACAAAACCTTTTTAATACGACGGCGCCAACACTAGCCATAGGGGATCTGAACAGCAAATGTACCTTATGGGGATGTCGCCCCAACAATCCAAACGGCAGCAAATTTAACGACCTAGCAGCAAAACATAAAATACAGATTAACGCCCCACATGAATACACATATTACTCGCACAACGATGACCATCAGCCCGACATATTGGATATTGTACTTGGAAAAAACTTCAATGTCCATATACAGGACTGGGGGGCTGACAAGTGAAGTCGAGGGAGACCACCCACCCGATGGACGGACGATTTGAAAAGGATTTCGACAAACTGGGTTGCAACTGCACAAGATAGAGGAATTTGGAAAGATCTGGAGGAGGCCTATGTCCGACAGCGGACAATACTGGCTGGATGATGATGATGATCCATATACAACTGGCAGTGATACCAGAACTCGACTCTAACCATCTGCCAGTACTGATAACTTTTAACTCGGAACCATTACTTAGGCTATTATCTATTCCAAGAATGATATCAATTGGGAGCTATTCAAAGACAAATTAAACACACAATTGACCAACCTAGTTGAAATAACTAACGCACAAGAAATTGATGAGCTTCTAGAAATACTTACTCAAATAATCGACGATTCCGTCCAAGCTGCAACCCATCAACATAATACCAGGAAAACAAATAATATAAATATTGGAGCAACCTATATAACCAAGCTCAGTAAGGAAAAAAGTAGGACAAGATGGCAATGGCTGAGAAGCAGAGATCCGACACTTAAAAATATACTAAACAATTTAACACATCAAATTAGACATGAAATTGCTAAGTATAGAATCTATATATACAGATAGAACTTAGAAAATATCGAACCAAACAATTTAGAATTATAAAAAGCCACTAATAATATTACCCGACAAACAGAAATCATACCAACCTTAATAACACCAAATAGCACATGCTGCTCTGACGAAGACAAATGCATCTTATTTGCAAACTATCTAGAAAATGTTTTTACTCCCACAATTTCAGAAAAAAATAGACAACATACACAGCGAACAACCCCATACGTTGAAACACATCTACCCACAGCAACAGACTTTAATCAACCCACCACAACCCACGAACTTAACGAATATATAAAATTTATACCATTAAAGAAAGCACCTGGTCCGGACTTAATAACAAATATCATTCTTAAAAACCTAACCAAGAAAACATTAGCATTCCTAACTACGCTCTTTAATGCCTGCTTAGGGTTGAGCTATTTTCCTAATAGATGGAAATATGCGCACATTGTTATGTTCCACAAACCAGGAAAAAATAAACAAACCTGTAGTTCCTATCGCCCCATCAGCCTACTTCCAGTCTTATCTAAGTTATTCGAAAAGGTTATTCTCAAAAACTTCAATTCTTCTCCGAACGAACGCTACATAGTACCAGCAATTCAATTCGGATTTCGAGAAGGCCACTCCGCAGTACAACAGTTACAAAGGGTCGTAGAAATTATTGAGCACGGATATATGAAAACAAATACTACGCGGCAGCAGCTTTCTTAGACATCACACAAGCCTTCAATGAAGTCTGGCTACAAGGTTTACAGTACAAGCTCCAACACTTACCGATACCCCATTACTTAGTTGCAATCATCTTTTCGTTTATAAAAACAGAACCTTTGCAGTTCGGATCTATAATGCAGTTTCAGACACAAAATTCATCCGTGCAGGTGTACTCAAGGGCCGCGTACTCGGTCTAACGCTATTTAACATCTATTTACACGGATTGCCTAACTTAGAACTAAGTCACATGATACTGCCATATTCACCCAAAACGAAGATCTTATTACAGCCATCGATTGTCTACAGAAAACCATCAACACACTGGAAAATTGGTTGGACAAATGGTGCATAAGGCTGAATCCAACTAAATACATAACCAAGATTTTCACTCTAAAGCGAATCACAGACCACCCTGATATTTACATACATGATAAGAATATTTCGTGGAATTCAAAAAATTAAGCAGTTAAGTACCTTGGAGTGAATCTGGACACAAGATTAACATGGAGTCGCCATATCAATAGTAAACTTAATCAAGGCCACAACAGATCAGACTACTCTACCCACTGATCAATAGAAGTTTACCTTTCCGCAAAGAGTGCACAATTCTGCTTTATAATACCTTACTTAGGCCAATAGTAACCTACGCGTGTCCAGTATGGAGCGCTACATCGGAAACCAATTATAAGAAAATACAAACATTCCAAAATTAAATTCTAAAAATAGCAATTAATGCCCAGTGGGACGTGCGTAACAGTCAAATTCACAACGAACTAGGACTAAGCACCATCGACCAATTCATCAAAAAACTCACTAAAAACTTCATACCAAGCCTGAAGAACATCGATAACGAAATTTTAAGAGCACTCGGACTAAAGAATACACATGGACGCCTGATAAAGTTATTTCAGGACATTTCATCATGCACAGACGACGGGGACAGTGTTAGTGAATGAGACCGTTCAGTGAAGTGTTAACAATAGTGACAAGTGCCAATAATCATAGAAACATTTCAATCCAGAAACAGTCAAAGTCAAACATTTTCTTCCAACGAAACCATCAGTAACACTGTAAAGTGTTGTCTGGTGGACTATTAATAAAAAAAAAGGTCGTGAATCACAGGAGTCCACGTTTTACTAAGCTTAAAGCCAACTTCCCTGTTTATATAAGACGTGTCCTGAAACGATGCAATATCAAAACTGAGTTCACAAGCAAGGAAACTTTGGGCAACGGCTTCAGATCAGTAAACGACAAGTTTAAAAACCGCTGGCGTATATCGCATTCCTTGTTCTTGCGGCTCGAGTTACATTGGACAGACTGGTCGTTCCGTGGATCTAAGACTTCAAAAACATAAAGGCGATTGCAAACACAAAATCAGCTGTAGCTGAGTATACATTTACAAATGGGCACACTTTGGAACTTAAGCACGCCAGAGTACTTGTCAGAACACTTCACTACTTCCAGCGAGTGATACGTGAAGCCATAGAAATAGAAAAACATCCAAATAATATAAACAGAGAAGATGGCTTTAAGCTTAGTAAAACGTGGACTCCTGTTATACACGATCTAAAGCATTACAACCACTGTACGTCATACGGCCACGCCCCATGGATTACGTTGCACTCGAAAGACCAATCAGCGTCAAGCCACTCCGCACGCCTGGCACAGAGGACTATAAATAGCTCCACACCGACCTTCAGTTCTTAGTGCAACTTTCACTCTGATGATGCAAGTTGCAAGGTCTTGCGAAATGTTAGTGAATATGGATGCACAAACAGCAAAAAGGCCAAATCTGCCTAACCATACTCGTTCTCAAGATTCTCAAACAACACGAGCCACCAAAGCGCGTGGCAATCGCGCGGGTTTTTACTGGAGTTTACAAGGTGCAAGGCACATTAAGCCAGAGAATGCTGGGTGTTGATCTACAAATACTACGCTCTCTAAACCGAAATTTTATGTTAAGAGAAATATTTCGAGTAACCACGAAAGCCTCAAACAGTATAGAAGGTCATGAGTCTTTTAGGTGTTTTTGGGTAATATTGGATAAAGCAATATCCCTTTTGTGTGCTACGCTACTATTTTATTTGATTTTATTTAAATAAATTTTTGTTATGATTAAGTTATATAAAGATATGCCCTAATTGTTAAATATTTCTTATTTAGTTTATTTATTCTTCTATAGCTCCGTGTTACCCTCACTGTGACTGTAAAAGAGATAAGCAAAGGCAACCGACTTCTCAGCCGGAGGCGGTCGTGGGTTGTACAAAAGACTCAAAACTTCAGCTGAAAAATAGAAATATTGGCGCCAAGTAGCAAGTAACCCAGCACTGTGCTAATCAAAAGGTACACTACAAAAGGCGCTACTAACCAAACCTGAAAATTAAAGATAACGACAAAGGCACAAATCAGATGCGCAGGCAAAGATATCAAGGCAGTATAATATCAACAAAGAGAAATACAAATACAAATAATATACACACATAAGATATCACACGGCAAACCAGTACAAAATCTCAATAGGGAGATAATATCACAGTAGTAAATCGACTTATTAAACTCGCCAGAATAATTGCACATAATATAAATAATACTTAAAGTGTAATTGAAATGTTCACATAATTCAGTTAAATAAATTAATGTAAATGACATATGCAGAAGGAAATTACAGATTGTCTTTCCAAAATGGCTAAATGCACTACTAAAAAGTTGTCGATAGCACAAAGACTATGCCATATATTACAGGTTCAATTGAGAATGACTAGTTGAATTCGACTATTTACCCACTACGCAAGAGCCCTCTTATTGTTTACCATAAATAGCAGTATTGCTCTTACAGACCCAATATATTGTTTTTTATTATAAGACGCTTCGTAAACCCGGATGTGACTTAGTGTTGATTCCCGTCAGATTACAAAGTGTCGCAATATAATATTACACAAAATTCTTGCAAAGGCGGGGATGCCCTAAAGTTGGATTCAACCCAGTTCTATTTTACTAGCGTGACGTGAAGGCCGGGAACGGGTTAGTTTTGTCTTGCAAAAAGCCGTACAATTTCTTCCGATATTACAATCACGCAGGCGGTGGGTGAGGCGCATCTAGCACTTGATCTAAAACTAGTGAAAATTAAGTACCGCAACAATTTACTTATAGAAAAGTATCTAAGCTGCCTTAAAAAGTTATCTAGCTTGCTTCAAACAGACGAGTAATCACTCTTAAAATACATAATACACGTAATCTAGCGTTAGCCGGATACAAGACAACACAGCCGCGAAAACATACTAAAACAGGACGCAGTCCGAATGGCCCAGGGCAAATATCAGTATAAATACAACCGACCTTGCAATGCTAGTCGTCCAGGTTGTAGCAAACGCAAAAGGAAAGCCTCTAAGCATTAAAATCAGATAAATGTAACAGGCTTAGCCAAGGTTTGTGTGAAAGCTGACGACCTGCAGGCGGGTGCTTCGAAAAAGGAGTTGTACAAGAGCGCTTGCCTTCGCTTTCTTAGCTGGGAGCCAAACTTCGTCAGTTAACCAGGGAGCAAAATCGTTCGCACCATACGAATTATTCGGGAGCCACGAAAGGACTCTTAATTATCCGGGGCCACGAGAGGAGCTAAAAGAGCGTCACAAAATAGAACCTAACTAATTAGCATCAAAAGAAACCTACTTTTAGATGTTATGCTCCGTTTGCCAAAATCGTAGCATGTGCTCGCTCAGGTAAAAATCCAGAATATCTCTGATTTTGAGGAAATCACAAAACTATTTTTTTCAGGAATTTAATAATTATCCCTCAAAAGACATCACAACACCAAGTCTCAATTATTGGATGACAGCGAAAAACACAAAATAAAATGGAACATTTGACTTCAAAAATGTAGTTCACTTTTTCCATCCTTCCTGAAGTAGCACCAAATGGAAAAATGGCTGAAATGGCCTGATAAGAAGTCAGAATTCAAAAATAGAGGGAGCCTTGAATATGCAACCAGACTAACACCGATGCATCAAGAGAGGCCTAACCTATCGCAAATTAACTAGGAATATTTTCACCTATTGAAACTTAAAGATGACTGATAGCTCAATTAAAACGTGGGCGAAAATTTAGCTTTAACTAAAATAGGGCCAATTACAGAAATAATTATAAATGACTTTTGACCCGTAACATCTGGTAGACCATTAAATTCTTAAATCAGGTTAGACTGCGGTTTTATAAAATATAATTATTTGTTTGCATTTTCTAATACTTGTTATAGTGTTGATTGAGTATTAAAGTATTACATTTTTTGAATATTCGGTAGTATGCGTAGTATGTCAAATAACACTTTTGGCATCTGTGAATGTCAAACTATAAGCTTGAAAAGTAAGCAAAAATTAATATTTCTACATTGGATATAGCTTTAAAATAATAATAGATAACATTAGTACTTCTTGTCAATATCGTATACACTCTGTTTTGTGACATTTTAATGTTTATTTACATATACCGGGTGCTGACTTGCGCGACGCACCATAGGAATTTGCATAGTAAATTCTTTATGTTCAATTATTGGCTCCCCTAATTATTTTAGAGCTAAATTGTAAATACATTTTTTGTAGAAAAAAAAATACTGCATCTATTCATACTATTGCTAACAATTTTTCATTTTCCAGTACCGAAGAAATGCAAAAAATCAAACTAGCATTTTTACAAAAATCAGTGATGCCATGGAATTATTGAAACAAGCCAATGCCAACGCAAGTGCGTGCGGGGCGATCATTCAGTCACTGCCGTCAAAAGATTGAATTTATTGTCGTTTTTCTTGTTTTGATGTAAGTTCTGAACCTCATTATTACACCTACAATTATTTAATATGGTGCCTGTAGTCTTAAACTTAAAATAAATCAGTCTTTTAATGGTTGTACTGTTTGGAATTTGCCGATACGGATATTTTACAATAAACAAGAAGCTTAGTTAACGAACGTCCACCATACTCGTAAAACTATTTTTGTTATGGACAAGGTCTAGGTACCTTAGAGACATTAGCTGAACATAATTAATAATGAAACATCAATGACAAACAAACAAACAACACATATTGTCGCTCCGCACGCATTTGCGTTGGCATTGGGTTGTTTCAATAATTCCATGGCATCACTGATTTTTGTGAAAATGCTAGTTTGTTTTTTGCATTCCTTCAGTTCCGGAAAATGAAAAATTGTTAGCAACAGTATGAATGGATGTAGTATTTTTTTCTCTACAAAAAATGTATGTACACTTTAACTCTAAAATAATTAGGGGAGCAAATAATTGAACATAAAGAATTTACTATGCAAATTCCTATGGTGCGTCGCGCAAGTCAGCACCCGGTATAGGCACGAATTGTCTGCACACCACTGTGCCCTGCAACGCCAAAGTAAGTATCGTTCCTCTCACCCATTTATAACGGCAGCTATGCTAATTACCCCCATTTTGTAGTTCCAACGATGATTCCATCTCTACACTACGCTGCACCGCAGATACTGCCTCACTTAAAAACTGCAACGAAGGCCCCAATCAGTAACCCAAACTACTTAGATGAATAGAATCTGTATCCAAATCAAACCCATGTGTACTCCAATTCTCAACCAAAACACAAAGACTACCTATATCGGTCACTGAAGACTAACTTTCCTCCTTGACATCAAACAGTGACTCTACCGCATTCGGTATTCAAACATATCTGGCTGTCTATGGACCAAAGATTATTCCGTTGCTCGTATCTGTTCACCTTCTTCCTCCAAGACCATTACGTTTAATTCTTCCTTCAGTAGCTACTTTCTAAACTTCCAATATTATATTTTGTTTAAGTTTATTATTTTTAATTCATTTACTTATCCATATCAATCACTTATACCCTTTTATAATACTTTAAATCAGAAAATTTATTTAATAGGGGTTAGGTAGTGTACGAAGTATTGAAATTGCCTCATATCGAAAGCCACTCTAAATCAAATATCTCTAAAATTCGTGTCAACCGACTAATGAATCCCGCTGTGCGGATCTTTTGGTGAAGACAACAGCCCATTAGATCCCTCCCTCGTATTGGGGGTTGCCTAAACGTGCTGTACGGTATACTTATGTTAGTATCTGTACACGATTCCGGTCGCCAGAAACCTTCCTGAAGTCTTGGATCGTTTTCATACGATAAGTCGTCCGAAAATGAAGGCAACCTCAACTTTTGAGGTATGGTCAAGGGAAAAAAATTCTTGGTTTTTGTTTTTTATAAATAACTGCTTCATAACATTTCATTGTACTAGCGAAACGGAGTCATGCTGAGTGTCAAAGTATTCTTGGAAAACACCGAAGAAAGCTTTTCTTGGTTGGGGGTACCGTATATTTGTAATTTTTTAATTATTACAAAATTTTACAAGTAGGTACATTTTCTAATAAACAATTTGTTATTATTTTCTTAAATTCAATTCAGCTAGTAATCTGTATTCACACATTTTCAAAACTAACACTCCTAGATTATTTACGTTCCAAATTATTTAAATAATTTTGACAGATCATCTGACTTTTTAAATATT
Source organism: Agriotes lineatus (assembly GCA_940337035.1). Lineage (NCBI taxonomy): Eukaryota > Metazoa > Arthropoda > Insecta > Coleoptera > Elateridae > Agriotes > Agriotes lineatus. Next base: position 52,265 of record CALNHX010006726.1, read on the forward strand.
TATTCAGCCTAGGCCTTTTACATTTACCCAAACGATCTTATAGTTTGTTCTAATTGTTATCTAATATCAATTACGACTTGTACTCTAATACTTATAGGTAACATATTTATTACTACAAGTATCAAATATTGTGTAATATTAGAACCTTTTTCTAAGAATATTAATTGCTTCACAGGATTCGAATTAAACTTGTATTTTATTAAATACAATTTTAAATAGCTATCTGTTCTTTTTATATTAAATTCACCCATAATAAAATATCATGTTTTAACATTTAGGTACTTTATCATTATATAATTAATGTTGAGGTATGATATTTTTTTATAAAATTGATTATTAGTCTTGAGGTACGATATCATAACAATAAGTTGTCCAATCATTTCTCAAATATTCTAATTAATATTACCCAAAAAACCAATTTAGTGTAGAAAACTCGTAAACTTTTAAAAAACGTATTCATACAATAGCAATTCTAAAAGAACACATTTTATTCTCCTTAGATGTAGTATCACTTTATACAAATCTCCCAATAACATTAACCAATAAAACAATAGAACAATTTTGGTGTCATATAAAAAAAATTTCAAATATTCCAAGATGAATTTATTAAAGTAGTTGAATATATTTTACAATCTACTTATTTTTCTTTTAACCCTGCAGTGGTCGCGCCCAGTTTCATGACACGGCTGGTCGCGCCAAGTCTCTTAGACCCTAAAACTAAGAACCATTTATATGACAACAAGTTTTAATATGAGATGTTTATATTTCAATTGCTGCTAACATTAAAAAAATATTCTATTTACTGTTTTCTATTTTTTAAAGGTTCTTGTAGATCATGCTAATTTCATAATAGTAAAAACATCATCAAGATTTTGATTTTCTATATATATTTATGGACAGAACAATGTTTTTAATATTAAGAGGTAGAACAAAACCATTCATTTTTGTCATTTTGGTTCAAGGATGCACAACCAGTGCACAAAATCCCTGCATGAGAAAAACACAATTTTTTTACGATTTTTTTTTTCTTTTGTTACTTTTTTGGAAAAAAGCAAGGTTTTTTAATTGTAGGGTTATTAGGGTCCTCTAAGTGAAGGTTTGAAGGGGTTCCAGCTACTTCTTCTCTACTTAGGTGGACTTTCAATGAAGAACTTTTGAGTAATTATCGCCAATGTAATTGGTCATTTGTTAGAATCAAAGCTAATTCTCGTATATATTGACATCTTGGTATACTAACGTCGATGTTGTTTGCAACATAAATTATTTGTGAGGTCATTGCAGCTACATTCAATGAAAAACAACCAAGAAGACAAAAAAAATTCACAAACGTAAATGGTCGCGCCAAGTCTCACATAATTTTTTCCAAATAACTCACGAACACTAACAACTGTGCTTATACCGATTATTGGGAAGCACCTAAGTTTAGAAATTTGAAGGTACCTAGACGCGCAACCCTCTTACACCAACTTTAAGAAATTCCCACGCAATAACGTATGCATCGGGTCTGTGAGACTTGGCGCGACTACTGCGGGGTTAATTATCAAACATACAAACAGAATTTTGGTGTTGCAATTGGACAACCTTTAAAAAATGTAATCTGAAATTTTAATTAACTTAGATGAAATTAGTTTTTATAAATGATCTGTAGATGACATAATTATTTGTACTAATAAAGACAAAATAAACAAAATTTTCGAAATTTTGATAACTACCACCCAAGATTACAATTTACAATTCGGAATTAAAACATAAATAAATCTATAAATTTTTTTGATCTTACTTTAATAAGAACAGAAAATAAAAAAATTGAAACAAATTCGTATAGAAAAGATACTAAAACGGGTATATACTTAAATTATAAATCTCAAAAATTTATAAAATATAAAAACCTGTAATTAATAGCTTAATTGACCGTGCAATTTAATATGTTCTAATATATTTCATAATAGCAACACCATAAACATTAAAAAAAATAAAAAATAATTATCCAATTGATTTCATTAACTCAAACATTAAAAAAAACTACATGTACTTAGAATAATAACACAAATATTAATAAATCGACTATCGATTTATACCCTAACTGCTTAGGACAACAATTTAATAATAACCAAAACATTAAAAATCCGGTTTACATTTATATTCCATATATGTGTGCCAAAACTATCATTACTTTTAAGTAAAATATTAACAAACAAAAATAATGCTAGTTTCTTTTAAAAATTACAATACAATTGAATAAAAATTTTTTTATAATCTAAAAAATAAAACCCACATTCAGTCTGAATCAAATATTGTTTCAATTGTAATAATAGTAATGCCAAATACATATGACAAACAAAACAAAATCTAAAAAATAGAATAACTCAACATAAAAATTTAGTAAAAACTAAAATGTAAACTCCAAACATACCAAATACTGCTCTCTCTGACCATGCTGTGAATAATTACTATAATTTTAATTTTGACTCCCATACAATATTGCAACAAGAAAATATCTTACAAAAACGATTAATCTGTAAAATGATTGAAATAAAAAATCAAATTCCATTAATTACAAAACAGACATGGAAAATCTTCAATCAACCTTCTCGAATTAACTTTTTAACATGAAATAAAATAATATTAACTAATTTTAGAAAAATGCTTCATAAATTCTTAATATCAGAATATCCTTTTATCATAACAATTATTAACTAACTAGATTTGATAAATTGACATTTGTCATTTTACAATAGAAGTTTTATTATTTATACTTCACAAATTGTAATTATAATTTAAACATTTTTGAGTTAGTTATAAAAATAATGGTATTGTTAATTCGACATATAACACTAGAATATAAAAAAAACTTTGTAACTCGTATTGTATTCTGAAGAATTTAGCTGAAGCTAATTTTTTATTTTTTTTATTAACATCAATATTTACAATCTATTATACAAAATAATATTCAGTAAATGGTTTGTTTTATGCATTAATAATATGTGAGAGAACACTCCAGTGAGAGCACTCTACCTTAATTGAATTTAACATATAAAGCTGTTATGGTTGTAACATTTTGAAGTTTGGTCTAGTTGAACCTGTTAGGCAGATCAAGTGGATCGAGTCTTTTGAGTCTTTTAACATATGGTCTGTCCAGTAGATTTGCTGCGAGTTCATTAGTGTGCGCACTGAGCTTATCACGATGCTTAACACTGTGGGTCACTATTTCATTTTTTATTGTTGGTATAGGGATATCCTGTTGTATGACCCAATTGGGTACATATCTTGGTGCGTTGATGATGTTCCTGATGACCTTGTTTTGGAATCTCTGGAGGATCTCAAGATTAGAATTGCTGGCTGATCCCCACAGCTGGATCCCATATGTCCACACCGGCTTTAGAATGGCCTTATACAGTAGTAGCTTGCTGTCTACAGAAAGTTGGGAAGTTCTACCAAGGAGCCAGTACATTTTTCGGTACTTTAAATCTAACTGTTTACGTTTTTTCCAGATATGTGTTCTCCAGGTTAATCGTTTATCGAGGTGCAAGCCCAGGTATTTAGCATTATCTGCCTGTGGTAGTTGTTTCGTGTTGAATGTGACAGGAGGGCAGGTTTCCTTGCGCAGTGTGAACGTCACATGCACAGATTTGTCTTCATTGACTCTAATTCTCCAGGTTTTCATCCAGGTTTCTATTTTGTTTAGGTTATTTTGAAGAAGTTGTGATGCAATACGCTGATCATTGTGGGAAGCAAGCACAGCGGTGTCATCCGCGAAGATGGCTGTCATGGTTTGTCTGGTAGTTGGGATATCTGATGTATATATCAGTTAGAGTGTGGGACCTAGAACGCTGCCTTGTGGTACACCTGACTGGATGGGATACAGAGCTGACAGCTCTTCTTCAAGTTTCACTTGGAAAAATCGATTACTTAGATAGGATTTAAGTATATTGAAGAAACTGAGTGGTAGGGTTCTTTTAATTTTGTATAGCAAGCCAGTTAGCCAGACTTTGTCGAAGGCCTGGCTAACATCGAGAAATGCTGCGGAGCAGTAGTTTTTTAAGTGTAGGTCGTGGTTTATTTTGGTCACTACTCTGTGTACTTGCTGTATTGTATTGTGTTGGTCTCTGAAACCAAACTGGTGTTTTGGTAGTAGGTTTTTTTCCTCAATGACTGGTTTTAATCTTTGCAGGATGAGCTTCTCAAAGACTTTGGAAAGTATCGGGAGGAGGCTGATAGGTCGGTAGGATGATATGACGTTAGGGTCTTTCCCTGGCTTTAAAATCATAATTATTTGGGCAATTTTCCATTGATCTGGGATGGTTTCCAGTTTCAAAATAGCATTAAATAAAAACAGTAAAGCTCTGAGACCGTTTTCAGGTAGTTCATTTAGTGGTTTAGCTGTTATCAGATCATAACCAGGAGACTTATTTATTTTTAAATTATTTATTACGTTTTTTACTTCCTCCATTTTAATTTTTTTAAGTTTTTCTGAGGCTTGGTTTGGTGCTTCAATAAATTGCCGAATTTCTTCTTTCTCTTCGTTTGGGATGGTTGAGGGGTAAGGTTGGAATACATTTTTCAGGTAATTCGCAAAAGTATTTACTTTTTCGGCTGAGTTCCTTGCCCAAGTACCGTTTGGCGTACGGATTGGCGGGATAGCTAGTTGGGGTCTTTTTAGCTTTGTTGTGGCCTTCCATAGTGAGTAGTTAGTATCAGCAGTAGGTGTTAGTTTTGACAAGTAGTCTTGAATTCCCTGGTTTTTCAGTCTATGTAGTAGTGATTTCAGTTCACGTGCTGCAGCGTTGAGCTTTGTTTTATCTCTAGGATGCCTAGTGCTTTGCCAAGTCCGTCTTAATTTTCTCTTCTCTGCAACTTTCTGTTTGACAAGTATGGGGACAGATTCTTGAATCATCGATTCTTGCGAGTCAGGTGTGGAATCCCATGACGATTGTTGTATTACGGTGTTAATGTGTTCAGTGGCTTCATATATATCTGCGATTGTTTGCAGTGGTATTTTTAAATTCACTCTCTCGTTCACAAGTTCTCTGAAATAATCCCAGTTTGTTTTCTTGTTGTGGAGTTTGGGAGGTTTTGGAAGTTTGACAATTTGGGTACAATATGTGATGAGCACCGGAGAATGGTCTGAGGACAGGTCTAAGCATGAGGCTGCTTTTAAGTAATTTTTAGATATACCTTTGATGACACAGAAATCTAATAAGTCTGGAGTTTTTTGGGGGTCTGATGGCCAGTATGTAGGTTCTCCAGTTGAGAGGTGTTGTAGGTTATTTTCTCCCATTGCGGAGAGTAAATTTCTGCCGCGGGTTAGAGTCACTCTAGATCCCCATTCCTGGTGCTTTGAATTAAAATCAACTCCTGCTATAAATCTGGGTCCAAGTGTGTTGAAGAAGGATTGAAATTGTTCTTTCTTAATAGAATGTTTGGGTGGGCAGTAAACCGCTGAAATGATGACCTCGTTGTTGTTTAGTACTACTGAAATGTTTGTGGCTTGAATTTGTTCTTTTTGATATTTTTGTACTTCGTAGTGTTTTATAGCTGATTTAATGATGATTGCAGTGCCGTCTGGATGGTTCCTTGTATAGACAACATAATTGGGGTTTTTAAAGTAATTTAGATTAGTGAAGCGTGATTCTGATATTAACACGATATCAATATTGTGTTGTTTTAAAAATGTTGTGACTTCTTGGAAATGCTGTGCCAAGCCATTGGCATTCCAGAGTGCCATCTTAAGAAATAGATCCATTAAGAGATTTTTGAAATGACGGTCGTGAGTAAATTTAGCATGGTATCCATCCTTTCCATAAGTTTCATCATCATTGTTTCTAGGTTGCTGTTAGTTTGATTACTGTTGGTGTTCTGATTTTGTTGGTAGTTATTAGCTTGTTGTTGGTTTTGTTCTGTTACTTTTTGGGAGTAAGAAATTCCAGGTTGAACCATCTGTTTACTTCTTAGGGGTGGATACATTCGTTTTTGTATTTCCTTGGCTACTATGCAGCCCCTGTAGTTTGCCGGATGGTTTCCGTGGCAGTTAACACACTTGACATCGCTGCTTCTTTGTTTTCTTTCACAGTTCTTTGTTAAATGGTCCTCTGCACACTTAACGCATCTTGCAGTTCCGTGGCAGAAATTTCTTGTGTGGCCATATCTCTGACAGTTTAGGCACTGAAGCACTTCTCTTTTAACATGTGGCGGTTCGAACTTTATTTTTAAATTTAGAAGGTATTGTATGTCGTATATTTTTTTGTTATTTTAATTTTGCTGTAATTGGTAATGGTATTGTTAATTCGACATATAACACTAGAATATAAAAAAAACTTTGTAACTCGTATTGTATTCTGAAGAATTTAGCTGAAGCTAATGAAACGTAAAGACGAATACTTATATAAATTTAGAAATATTGGCTGAATAATTTTCCAAACACAAAATTATATTCGTAATAGTTAAATTAATCGAAATAATCCAGTAACTATCGAAAAATTTGGATGCTGTACAAAAACACATTTATATGAGCAAATATCTAACTAAATACCATACCGGGCGACAATGAGACCAGGGCCATGCTTATATCTTCTTTATTTACGAATCTATTTAGATAAAATTGTATAAAGATACTAGTAATAATTTCTGATTGACCGATAAATATACTTAGTTTAAGTGGCCGACTTTAGGTTTCACCAGAAGTAATAGCAACTTTGATTTTTTAAATGGATCACTCATTATCTTTTATATTTTTCGGAATCTACAAGTCAAATTACATATACTAGTCTCGCCAAATTTCAATTTTTTTAAGCAGAAAAATATTTTTCAACCTTTTTTTACGATAGAAGGCTATGACTTGAAAAAACTTGTACTAATTGACTCTACAACTAAAAATAATAGCTATCTTATCAATAAAGTTGATAGAAAACCCTTAATAAAAGAACAAAATTTCCTAAACACGTTTTTTAAGAAAAAGTAACTTTTTTAAATGGCGCCTACCAAAACCCATACTTCCATTAAACAGAAAATTTCATTACCAATCTAACGATATGCATCATGCAATACTCTACCTTTATCCAAAATTGAAGAATAATTAATTAATTAATTTCTGTAGTATTTCTGTGTAATAAATACCTATACAAATTCGGCAGCACTGTTTCATGTAATTTGAGTCGTAGATTGCGAAAAACATAAAATATGAAAGGTGATCCATTTAAAGAATCAAAGTTGGTATTATGTCCGGTTAAACCGAAAGTCGGCCATTTTAATTATACTTGTATGTCAATCCGAAATTATGTCTAGTATCTTAGTATCAAATTTCATCCAAAGTCATTTAGTAGTAACGGAGATAGAAGCAGGCCAGCTCTCATTGTCACCCGGTATATGCAAATATTCCAAACCTGTAAAAATTTACATCAAAAACATTTCCAAAATAAATTACACTGTACTATTAGATTCCCACATAATGCATTACTTGAACAACAAATTAATATCAATTCTAAAACTGGGAATATATCTAAAATCTTGAAGTTTACTCCTTCCCACCAAGAGCGAATTTAATCAAAATATCCATCTGTGGATTGTTTCCCAACCGTTTCCCTTCTTGTATTACTGCTTCCCGAATCTGCGCAATCTTCTTCCTGGTGTATTCGAAACCTCCAAATTTCTGGATAAGGGACAGGCAGTGCCGTTTAAGTTTGTAATCAGTTGTACCTAGACGCAGTATGTCTGATAATCGTTAAGAAATTTCATGTTCAGCATTTCAACTTAAATTTTGAAAGGATACCAATAATTTGATGGTCTTCTGGATGACTCCGAATAGCATGAATGATAGGCAAGGTGAATTTTCCTTCAGTAATATCATCGCAAAACGTTTTCCTTTTGAAAGTCTGCAATAGCAAAACACAAACAAAATTGTGAATAATTTAATATTGCCATAATTTTTTGGTTTTTGAAATTTGAATAGTTTTATTTAAAGTACCTATAGAACTAATAAGCTCTATCCAAAAAACTAACTAAACTTACCTCCTTAGAAGTGAGATTTCCGTAGTCATTTACAATTTGAACACCCATACCCAAAAGACTATTAAATTTTGTAAAATCGTCTTTCCTTCCAGTGCACAAGGACATCAAACAAGTGATTAGATAAAAGAAAGAAATTGCTTCTACAGAAAAAAAACCGTCAAATTATCATTATTTGCTAGGTAAAGTAGCTTCTTACTAGTCTCGCAGATTTGATAATATTCTTCTTCGGTGGGACAAATTACATTTTCTCTCCAGCATATTTCTATCCCTTGGCCTCTCAACCCCTTTACGAACATTTCAGCCATTTCACGAGTTGTTTCTGGAGTACATTGCTGCAACAGTTAATATAAAAGGTTATAAATCTGCGTTGCAAAAGCAAAGCTACAGCGCATCATTCTCTTATGATACGATATATAACTGCCAAAACAATAGAGATCATGCATAACGACGTATACAGAGTGTTAATACTAAATCATTACACGCGAAAGTGGCAGTTAGAACTCATTAAAACAAACAACTTTTCTTAGTTTAAATTTTTGATTTAGTGCCTAGGATCGAAGTGATTGGAGTTCGTTTGTTTTTCGAGAAATCGTCCTAACTCCCTTACTTTAAGGACTATTGAAAAAAACAAAAATGTTTAAAATTAGCATTTGGCTCTCTAAAACATTTGTTTTTAAAATTATTCTTCATTTTTTTTAAATAACAAAATGGCGATGGATCAAAAATTTCAAAACAAGATTTTTTGGTAACTACTCCATCGATTTTTGAAAGTAAAACATTTATAAAATCTTTAAACTATCTGTATAACATTTGTCTTAAACATTTTTTTCAATCTATCCAAAAAAAGTATTCATTCTTTTACTTGTATTACAGATAGATACTAGCAAACTAAAAAAAACCATTCAAAACGAAGTTGCTTTCTGCCATTGAACAATGAAACAAAAGAAGATTAGATTTGACAAGTGCACTATTTATAATATATTTTCAAAATGGCCACCATTCGCAGTAACACAAACCCGGCAGCGTGTTTTAATGTTGGTGGAGACCTTCGGAAAGACTGCCTGCTTCTCTTTTATATCCTCTGCTGTAACCATGATTCTAGCCACTAGTTCTAAAGCTGTGTTCACCGGTGTTTCGTATACAAAGGTCTTCATCTGATCCCAGAGAAAAAAGTCTAGTGGAGTTAGGTCGGGGCTTTCAGCTGATTACACAACAAAATGTCTCTCCCCCCCCCAATCCATTTATTTGGGTATTTTAGAATTAGCAATGCGTTGACTTCTCGCGTTGTAGAAGCCGGTGCTTTCTGAAACCAAAGTCTCGGTCTGATGTTTATTGGCAAGTCCTCAAAAAGCTCCGGTAGCACAGCATATAAGAAAATAAAATCATTTTCGCCATTCAAGCGGTTTGGGAGAAGATAAATCCAATTAAGTGCTCCCATACGATTCCGGCCCATACATCTATCGCAAAACGTTGTTGATGTGCAGGCAGAGCTGGGCAAATTACTTTTAAAAAGTAATTAATTACTAATTACCAATTACCGCCCAATGCAGTAATTTAATTACCAGAGATTCAATTACTCACAGGAAATAGTAATTCAATTACCAATTACTTAGTAATTGTAATTGTACAACATCAATTACTTTTTCAATTACTTTCAATCAAAATTATTGTAATATACGTAGTTTTATTTAGTAGAACCTTTTTGCAAGTTGCAACTATCATTAGTGTTGTGTCGATTCGTAATCGTAATCTAAAAATGCTTAATTTTTATGTTTTGTTAGATATAGTAACCTACATACTCTTTCACTTTTGAAGGTTTTTAGATAATTAAATCTTGTGGCTACATGCACCGTTCACCAAAACCAAAAGTTTTTAGTTTGTTTTGAAGTAAGATGTAAGTAAATAAATAAATTCAAGGATAGCAATTATACAGGGTGTCCCAAAAAAAATGCGACACCGATTTGGCATAGAGTCCTTAGGTTATAATAAACCAATTAAACCTAATATAACTTAGTACAAATCTCTTCAGTAAGAAGGTATAGGGACTTGAATGTTCAAATGTATATATTTTTTTTATATTAGTTTCCACAGAGGTTATCACTGAAGTTGAGCTTTTTATCACGATTGCGGATTTAGTTGCCGATGCCCGTAGGGCCAAAGCAAATAAACCACATGAGGGATAAAAAGGAACTTCCAGTGCCAAGGGGTACATTGTTTTTTAAATTCGAGAAATCGCGAAATTACAACCTTTTAACCAACTTTTGTAGGTTATGTTGACGTTCACTGTTGATTTAAAAACAATACTTTTTTTGAATATGGAGAAATGTCGAATTTCATTTTGGCTACATTTTGTAATTATATTTAAAAAATAGCACGCTGAATATGTTATAAAAGTAATTTTTCCATGTTCGCAATAAATTAATCCACTCGTTTTGCATCGCTCGCTCGTAAATTAAACGTTGAAAAACGCTCACTTTTCTTAACTTGAAGAACAATGTACTATTAAATACGCCTAACATGAGGCTGCATGACGAAAATATGTAACTTACCTAAGTATACAGGGTGGAGCATTGGATTTTTTAATTGTTTGACAGCAAATTTCTATTTAGATTTTGTAGAACACTACGTGGTGATTCAATTGGCGCAACTTGAGTATTTTTTGTTGGCTCAGTTAGAATAGATATTTATGCATTAAGGGAGATATGAATAGGTTTTTTTCCCTGAGGTTGACATGCGTTACAGACTGAGGGCTCTGAACCGAAGGTAAAGAACATGAATATCTCCCGTGGTGCATACAATATTTTTTCTACTAGCATATTCGTAAAAATAGTATGACATTTCAAAATGTCATAATGACATTTAAAACTAGAATATGTAAGTAACATCAAGGATTGCCTCATTGTATGGTTGCTAAGACGTTACTTGTAGTTGCATTGTTACCATGAGTTTAAGGGAGAAATAATTTGACAAGTCCCTTGGGAGTTATGAGTAGCTTTTCATATTTTGTTTCTATGACCAAAATGTACAATATCATGTTGCTAATAGATAAAATATTCTTTTGCTTCTATATACGAAAGTAAAATTTTTTTGTCGCTTGTTAGGGGTTTCCCGAAAATATACGTTTGGTTCCCTGGTCGGTTTCCAATGGCAGTGGGAGGGAATATAATACATTGACTACCGTTGCCATTACAGGCGGGAGGCAATGTGATTAATCAACTAATCTTCTGGTTTTCATATTTAAATATTTTTGAATGCAGCTGAATACAAGAGATTGCCACATCAAAAAATGTAAAAGTGTTTAATGTATAACTCTGGACTAAAACGTAATTTCCGCCCTTGCATGATTACAATTGATTAGGTACTGTTCTCGCTAAGGCTGAAGAATTAAATTACATCCGCGGGTGAGAATGATACATTTTGCTCCCTAGTAATAAAAAATGTATGAGGTAACTTGAAATTTTAAAACAAAATATCAATTTGGTGTTGATCAGGGACTGTTGAAAGTTGACAGGTGACTGATAAACCTAGTTGAAAACCGCTGATTGAAATAAGAGTTTGTACAGCAGATACAAGAACAGATACAAACTATGAAAACTAAGAATGTTTTATCTAACGAGATGGTATCAACAATAAAAGATGTTACCATTCCAACTACTAAAACTTTTTGAAAACAAAAGACAGGTAAATTGACATAATTGAGGATACTTATTCTTTCACAAGTCCAAACACTAACATGTGCTTATTTTTTACAGATTGTTATAGTAAATGTCCCTTTATCCTATATTTTAAACCAATATTTCTGATGAAGCTAACAATGAATTAGCGAAACGTAAAATATATTTTTAAATAAAGATAATTTTAATTATGTTTAATGACAAAAACGACAAAAATTTTTACTTACGTTGTTAAAAAAATTTAAATTAGCTGATTTTATCTCTAAATCTGTTAAATAGATGTTTTTGGTGAGGAAAGTAGAACTTTGTACATTCAGAAGACACAGATATACCGCAGAAAATATACTGTGAGTTTGCAAGAGTTAGGTCTGAAGTTCAAACATTAAAAGCAAGACCTGAGCATGATATTAGTTTGATTATTATTGACTTGGATGCCAGTGGTGCTAGAAACGTAGAGGAATCAATTGAAAAAGATACTCTCACTAATGAGGAATTGGATTTCATTGTTGAAACAGGTAACGACGACAATTACGAATTACAATATACTGAAGAAACTACTCCGTGTAATGGAAGTTTAAATGATGTAGAATTAAATAGCAACGCTTCTGAAAACGTTACATCAAACAATAACGTATTTGATATTTTAAATATTCCTATGATGATAATTGACAGTGACGTGCCTGATGTAGAAACGAAGAGTAACTTGTTAATTAATTAATCTAATGTTCCAATATCCAATGAACTTAATATAACAAATGGCCTAAAACCCCCGAACGAAAAGGAAAAAGAACTCAGAAAAGGTATCTTACGTTACAACATCTAGGGATGGAAAAAAACTACACGAGGAAAAAGGACACGCAAAACAACAAAAGGAAAAAGGGAAATAAAGCAGAAAAATTAAGAGCAAGAAAATAAGGTTTTAAAAGAACAAGCAAAAAATATGAAGATTAAACGTAATACCACAGTACAGAAAACTTTAAAACATGCCCTTCCTCAACGAAAATCTGTGCCTTCTACTGTAAATAAATAATTCGAACCCATTTAGATAATACTGATTAATCGAGCAATTATTTCCAGATAACCTCAAATTCCAATAAACTATAAACCGATAATAATTATTTAACAGTTGATAAAGTTAAACCTACTCATGTTCGAAATATATTTCTATTAGAGGGTGAGCGTCTAGCTCCTTCCGTAACTAAAAATGATGTTAATGTAACAGATAATTGTCAAGAATAGCTTTCAGACGATCTACAGGTAAATTCAATACAACATTAAGTACCTTGATATAATAGTATGATATTGTTTGTAACAGAATGCATATCATGAAAATATCGTATTTATAAATGAAAGCGCAAATCGAGGTTCGCTCTGCTATATCTGCGCCAGATATTACACAGTCGATTTGGTAGGAATCAAATGCTTCTGCTGCAGAAGAACATACCACACTAACTGCATATTCAAATCTAAATGCGACATTATCAACCCATATGTCTGCTTCATAAAGAAGATCCATACAAACAAATTTTGATTTCGTTATATAAATTTCGTTGTATACGTGGATACCTATACAGGGTGAGTTTTTTTTATGTTTAGCATGAGGATCTCGAAAAGTATTGGAAATAGAGAGACGGTTAAATGGGGAAAGAATTGCATTTTTAGGAGCTCAAATTAATGAGCGTTTGGTTTTTTGGAAAAACGCAAGGCTAACTACATACTTCGCAAAAATGATTTTTTTTAAATTTCGTTCGGTGCCTATAGCTCTGTTATTATTGACTTTAGAAAAATGTGCAAAGGAAAAAGTTGTAGACAATTATGTGCTTAATAACACAGTCTAACCAAATTTTTTATTTTAGCTATAATTTTTGAGTTATGACACAAACTTGTGTTTTTTCTAATGTAAACCATAGTCGGCCATGACTTTATAAAAAAGAACGTTTTTAACCAATTCTAACGATATACTACTTGACATAGTTATTTTTATAAATAAATAAATTATGGCCATTGGTTCAACAATTCTTGGTCCGTACATTTTTTACGATACATTAACTGGTGATCGTTATCTTCACTTTCTGCCGAACGATTTTGATAATATGTTAGATCAATTACCCGTACAGACTCGTGGTATGCTCGAATGGTTTCAACACGATGGGGCACCGCCACATAATCAGCTAACGGTACGAAATCATTTAAATTAAACATTCCCGAAGTCATGAATAGGAAGAAACGCTCCGGTTACACGGCCACCTCGATCCCCCGATCTATCTGTTTCAGATTTTTATTTATGAAGGATGGTAAAAAATAGGGTGTATCAAAAGTCGTACGACACAATAGATGACCTTAGAGAAGCTGTACTAGAAGCTTTTGCTAATATTGATGGACATTTCGTTAGAAAAGCAACAAATTCGGTTTTAAAAAGGTGTATCTTGTGCATTAATCATAATGGTGGACCTTTTGAACATCTTTAGTCTTAAATACTTGACTTACTTTAATTGCGTTATTTTGGTACTACTTTATTTATATTTCAACTTCCTCTATTGTTTCGTAATTTATCGTTTGTCATTCTCTGTTTATTAGTTTCTCAGAAATTATTTTTATTTAAAATTGTAACTCCAACGGAATACATATTTCACACCAAAATAATTGTTTATAATTTCGAAATTAAATGAAAATTTTTAATAACTAACTTGAAAAATGGCCTTTTTTTATAAAATCATGGCCGAATATGATTTGCATTAGAAAAAACACAAGTTTGTGTGATAACTCAAAAATTATAGCTTAAATAAGAAAATTGGTTAACTGTGTTATTAAGCACATAATTATCTACAACTTTTTCCTTCACATTTTTCTAAAGTCAATAATAACAGAGCTATAGGCACCGAATAAAATTTTAAAAAATTTTTGCTAAATATCTAGTTAGCCTTGCCTTTTTTCCGAAAAACAAAAAGCCCATTAAATTGAGCTCCTAAAACTGCAATTGTTTTTCCATTTAACCGTCTCTCTATCTCCAATACTTTGCGAGATCTCCATGCTAAACATTCAAAAAAACTCACCCTGTATAAAGTTTTTGTAAAAGTAATTTATTAATTACTTATTTTCTGTATAATATCTACACTGTAATAAACAATATTTCTGATATATTATATATAAGTCTTTTTTTAATTTTAATTTTAATTTGAAAAAGTGACGTGCCAATAACTGCAGCATGCACTGCAAATAACATTAACTAGTATGCCAATAACTGATTTTCTACTAGAAACTTACAAAATATACATATTTTTATATAAATTAGAAACATTAGCGACTTTTTGTATTTTTTGCTAATGAAATAATGTATTATCTTTCAGTTAACCTATTCATAATAATAACTTAATTATATTCAAGCGTATGCGAATAAATAATCTGAGAGATAGTGCTTAATGTGCCAATAATCGGGGTGTTTATCCTACCTATTATTAACGGATTGTGAGTAAAATTCTATATTCGATAAACTTTTACTTGAATGATTATATTTTTTCCCAAATTGTCCATAATTCTGACTGCTTCCTTTTGTGTTTTTAAAATTACATTTGCAGAGGTTGAATTGCCCCAAAACTCGATTCCGTAGGTCATTAAACTTTCGAAGTAAGAATGGCACCCTATTTTACAAATATTTCGGTTAAATGAGTTAAAGCATACACAGCTGAGCATAAAGATTTATTTAAATTAGTGATATGCAGACTCCAGGATAATGTATCATCAATGTGTAGTCCAAGAAATTTTGTAGTGTTGGTACTTTGTAACTTTCCTATGTTAGTTGTTATGTTTGATAAATTAGGTAATGCTCTGGCAGTACGAAACTCTACTGTGAATGATTTATCATACTTAAATTTTAATTTTTTTGCGGAAAACCACTCATGAACTTTATTAATAATACGTATGCTTTAATTTTTAAGTTCTGTGCTGTCTTTACCATGATATTGGTATCATCCACAAATAATGTACAATTACAATTACGGATGGTTAAGGGAAGATCATTGATATATAACGTAAAAAGGATTAGTCCTAATATACTGCCCTGAGGTACCCCACATGTAACTAATTTAGGTTGAGATGTATAGTTCACGATGCACCTGTCAGCACTTTGATGTCGTATTATTACTATCTGTTTACGCGTTTCCAGAGAGGACTAAAATCATTTCAATACCATGCTAGGAATACCTTAGCTTTGTAATTTCTCAGTTAAGATTTCGTGGTTTACACAATCGAATGTTTTAGATAGGTTGCACAAAATGACAGTTATTCATAGCCATTTTCAAAAAGCCTTCACTATGCTATTAAGAAAGTTAAATATTGCCATTTCAGTACTCATATTCTGTCGTAAACCGAACTGAGAATTGTTTAAAATAATGTTTATTAATATGAATGACTTTAGACGATTTAAAACTAATTTTTCTAAAATTTTAGAAATTCCTGGTAATAGCGAGATTTGTCTGTAATTTTCGGTTGGTGTTTTGTCTCCTTTTTTTGAATATTGGAACCACCTCGGCAGTTTTAAAAATTTCTGGAAATATTACGGATACAAGAAACGCATTGAAAACGTCTGATGAAACGGATTTAATGTTGTCAATGTTTGATTTAATTACAGTCATAAGGATGTCATCGATACCACTTCATCTTTTATCATCAAAGGAATTTACCATTTGTTTTATTTCTGTTTCTGTGCACGGTAGAATAAAGAAGGAGGAGCTATGCTTTATTTTAAATTTTTGAAGTATGTAATATGGTTGATGATCGTTTAAAGTGTATTTTATAATTTCTGGGCTACTTCTAGATAGTATGGGTTGAATAGCTCTGCTGTTGATGTTGGATGTGTAATTTTTTTATTGTTGTGGGTAATAATAAGATTTTCGGTTATTTTAGAACATTGCTGACCCGTTTCGGTTTTTATTAGTGATAGGCTTATTCGAATGAAAAATAACCGGTTATCCGGTTATTGAAATAACCTTTGTAACTCGGTTTTCGTTCCAAGTATTCAAATCAAAAATAACCTCAAGCTGATAAGTACTGCGTGCCGTATCTCAGCGACCTGCGAGTGATCGAAATTCTGTAAATAATACGTCAAGACCTTTTCTACGTATGTAATTAGATTGACCCAAGTGAGGCTGGAGGCTGCTTGTTGATGTTATTAAGACATTTCAGACTCCCAGTCGAGTTAAATTTATGGGGCCGTTCCCATTAAAGATAACGCTCTGCTGAGTATGAGATTTGCCGAAGCTGTGGGTATTAATTTACAACGGCCTAAATTTTTGCTTCGAAACGCGGTTGATTATGCCTAAGAAGAGATAAACAGAAAGCGAAATACGATTTTCCAATATCGTAACAGATTTATATTTAATTTTTAATAACGGATGGGCCGTCGTCATATGATACGGCCTTACTATATGTCATAGATGAAATACTAACCGCTACTGATAGTAAGGCTTTCGATACAATTAATCACAAAATTCTGCTAGCTATACTGAATTACATTGGCTTTGTCTGAATCTGCAATTGCCTTGTTTGAAAGTTATTTGACAAATCGTATGCAGTGTGTAAAAATATCAATGTCTACATCTAATTATTTACCAGTTGTCAAAGGAGTCCCTCAAGGTTCTATTTTGGGCCCTTTACTATTTATTATTTACACATCAACTTTCTACCAATGTGTTGAAACTTGTAAGTTGAAAATGTTTGCCGATGACTCTCAGTTGTTGCACTCTTTCTTCCCAGATAAATATAGAGAGGCTGTACGTGATATCAACTTTGACCTCAATGCTATCAGTAAGGTGTCGCGGCAGCACTCTCTGGTTATTAATCCCCAAAAGTCAGTGGTTGTATTGTTTGGGAATAAGGATGCTGTAGCTGACCTGACTGATAAGATGCGAGTAGCGATTGATGATCTTCCCATTCCTATTAAAAGCGAAGCTAAAGATCTTGGTCTCATCATAGATAATACATTTCGGTATGAAAAGCATATTACCAATTGTATTAGAAAAAGTATTCAGGCACTGAAGTTAATTTATCCCCATAGACACGCTTTGTCAATTGAAACCAAGTCGCTACCTTGTAATTCACTTGTTTTATCCAATTTTTCTTACGGTAGCGAGATCTATGGCCCCTCTATAACTCAGGATTCTTCTCGTAATATACAAAGAATTCAAAATTCCTGTTTACGTTTAATCTTTGGCATTAGAAAATACGAACGAATATCATATAAACTAAAAGACTTGCAATGGTTAAATATGCAAAATAGACGTCACTTACAGTATGCTACTCTTTGTCACAAAATTATTCAAACAAGGCAGCCAGCTTACTTATATAATAAAATCAACTTCAGGACAGATGTGCATACTCTAAATCTAAGATTTAAAGGAGGCATATCTCTTCCTTCACATAGAACAGTGTTATTCGAACGGTCTTTTCAGTTTCAGATTTATCAGATCTACAATGATATACCTAAAAAATTTAGAAAACTCCATCACATCAATTTTAAAACGAATATGTATAGCCATCTACATAGAATACAAATAAGCTAAACGTCATGACAGCTAATAGCATTGATTATTGTTGTTAAGAAGCAATTTGGAACTATTAGTAAACGTGCAACGACATCACTTATCTATATATGTATATGTATTTTTTTTTTTGTATTTAATCCATTAGTTGTAGGCAATGTGTCCACGGTATGTATCTACATTATTCAAGGCGCCACTGGAAGAGCAAGGGTGGGAAACCACTAATTTGAATTGGCGCCTTGTGATTTCTTCAGTCATATTGTTTATTTTTTGTTTTATAAATATTATATTATATATGTTTTATTTGTGGTTGAGGAATAAATATATTATTATTATTATTATTATTATTATATATGAACGTGGGACAAGAAGTGGATTTCGATGTTTAAAATTTTAAGTGTGCGTCCTTAGAACCGCGGAAGGATGAACGTAGATAAATTATGGATTCTAAAATACACCGGTATGATGTGCAAGCGAAAAGGGAAGGAAGGGTGGCTACTAGAGAATTTTAGGAACTAAAAATAGATTCAATAGATACTTTGTATTCGCATATTTATAATTTCTTTATGATTAGTATTGATATAGCTATTCTCAATGGTTTAAACTCCTTAGAAATCAAATAAAAATAATTATACAATTATTATAATTAACGATTAACTGAGTTCCTCTGCTATCTGCAAGTTACGGTGCCGATGCAGATGACGGTGAACCGTCAACCGGCAAACCGCCAACCGGTAAAACGAATCGAGAACCAAAATTGATTCGAATTATTATTCAAATAATCATTCGGTTATTAATATGATTCGAATGCAAATAATTCGGTTATGAAAATTGTCCGGTTATGCCCATCACTAGTTTTTATGCTTTTTCAAGTTCTCTTGGTGACGTGGTTCGCCTTTAAAATTATATTGTTTAAGTGCATTTGTTTTGCAAGATTCACTGTGTGTTGTAATATTGTGACATATTTATCGACATAATTTATAAAACTTCTATTATTATTTTATTTCTTTAATTGTGTTTTCGCTGACATGATATTTGTAAGCCCTTTGTAATCTAGTCGTTACCAAGTTAAGTATTTTTTGTCTAATGAGTATACGTGGAAAAGCACTTTCAAAATATTTATTAAATTTCTGATAAAAAGCCTCAATTTTATTATTTATGTCCTACCAGTACATTAATTGAAATTAATGACTCTATTTTAAGGTATCTTAGATACAAAATAACGCTCCAGGGCAATTATTTTCTTCATAAGAACACTAGGGTTATTATGAAAAATTAACAGTATTTGTTTCCATGGATATGCACCACTGTCACAATGAAAATTAATGACAGCTTAGCTAATGTCACAAATCTAACTTAGATCAGCTAACTAGATCAATCTTAAATACTATATCATAGTAATTATATGAATTGAATATGAATATGAATTAGGTAAGAAAATTGGTAGGACATAAAACCTTGAAGGCACCACGGGCATTATGAGCTAAGAGCCCGCGATTGTTGTACACACCTCGGGCCAAAGGCCCTCGGTTAGTACACTAACAATCTTGGGCTCTTATTTTACTCATAATGCCCTTAGTACCTTAATAACTATTATGTCTTGCTCAAGGCCTGCCTCTTCCCACTTTGCTTGTTGCAATACGTTGTATAACTTAGAACAGTTATTTTTTGAAAACAGCTTGCCAATTTCAACTATGTTTTTTGCACATAGAATGTTCATTGTTAATCGTGACCCGACACTTAATCACGCGACACATAATCATAGGACATTTAAGCACGGACAGTTAAACACGCCGACATTTAAACACGCCGACAGTTAATCACACCGACATTTAAACACATAGACATTTAAACACGCCGACAGTTAATCACACCGACATTTAAACACATGGACAAATAAACACATTGCATTTGAAGTGAATTCGGAATAGTAGTAGCGTGTTAAGTAATGTACAGAAACATAACTTAATGTTACCCAAGACTGCAGTAAAACTAAAATATAAAAAAATATGGAGCTTTATTGATTATTATACATAATATTATTTATACATGCATACATATATATTAAAATACATGGGCAAGGGTTCGCAAATATTCGATTTTATTATCCGGATCGTAGCTTGCAACTATTCGTTCGACTCTGGTGTTAAGGTCTCTGTACTTGTTCTTCTCCGGAATGCGTTGACCACTTATATGCTGTAAATAATATGTGTGTTGCAATGCAATTTCTTTTTGTAGTCCACCGAGAAATCGCCAAACGGTAGGATGACCGCATTGAAATAACGATTGCAATCCAAAATGCCAACCTTCTATTGAATTAGTGGTTCTTGCTAATCCTTCTGTGACAGATGTATGGTGATTCCAAATTCCTGGACTGAAAAGTGAATTCCGACGGCGACCGTTCGACATTTGCCGTCCGCGAACGTAACATTAAGTTATGTTTCTGTGCATTACTTAACACGCTATTACTATTCCGAATTCATTTCAAACGCAATGTGTTTATTTGTCCATGTGTTTAAATGTCGGTGTGTTTAAATGTCGGCGTGTTTAACTGTCCGTGCTTAAATGTCCTATGATTATGTGTCGCGTGATTAAGTGTCACCGAACCATTGTTAATATTATCTAACGTTGTGAGTTGGCATTTGTGATCTGATAAACCTAGGAGTTTTCAGAGTACGAGTTTATGTGCATATTTATAAACATATTGTCAGTAATTGTTACCGTGTATTTTGCTATTCGCGTGGCGGTTTTTATTACTGGGCTGAGGCGAACACAGACAAAATTGATAATACTTCCATTCGGTTCCCGGATTCCTTGCCAATATTTATATTTAGATCTCGGCAGACCACCAGGTTTTTGGTTGATTTAGAGGCATATTGTAATAAATCAAACAATTACAAAAAAAACCTTGACATCGAGATTTTGGAATCTATAAATAGTAATGATTCGCATAGCTTGGTTTTTAATTGCAACATATTCAACGTACTGCTCTTCTGTATGTATGCTAAATTTTATTTCCGAGTTTCCCTGTTAAATCTTTCAAAGCAAGCACACAAAAATTTCGACTCACATGATTTAAGCCAATGCTCCGATATGCAGACAACATCCACAGTTAGCCTTTAAAACCTGTAAACCTTATTTCTGATCTAAAGCTTTAAATTATTCAAAAATGATTAGTAATAGTTACTTCGTAGTTACACTACGGCATAGTAGTGGTTTAACATAGGTTTTTTCATGCTGCTATTTAGATATTTTGCCATACTTAAAAATCGCTTTCCCTTTTTTCAGGGGCAACAAGTATTAAATTAAAAATTAAAATTAAAAATTAAAAATCAGAAGTAACTTTTTTATTGGAGCTGAACAATAACCAACCTTTAGAAAATTGCTTGACACTGACAGACAGTGACATAAAAATAAACAACATATCGGATACAACTAGTACCGGTAGATCCACATTGTGGGGTTGCATTGAATAAAATTTAAAACATCGTGTGCAAATCCAGCACCATCACAAGCTTTTAGGGTGAAGAAATCGCTTAGTATTAACACCTGGATGTTTAAAAGAGGATGGCGGAGAGCTATGCCTGCGAATGGACGTAAGTAACCAAATAATGGATCCCTGCGGTACAATGCAGAAAAACTTTTTCTGGACGCAGCCCTAATAAATCCTTACAGCAACTTCTCTAGAGCATAGTTACCTCAGCTTCCATGAAGTCCAGTGTTTTGTCTAAAGCGATTTGGATAGCGTAGTCACATGCAACAAGAGTACTAGCTGCTCCATAAATACTGTGTGCAACTGGAATGCCTCTTCTCAAGGTAGAACCATCCGCTACGTCGTCAAGTCTGAAAATATTAGGTTTGTAGTATTTAGCGGGCTTTAGACAAAGCAATTACAAGAAAGCAGAGTTGCCAAATATTCGCACAACATCTTCTATTGCGGCCAATTTTTCTTTAGGAACATTGAACCAATAATTGTATGCATTCATGATTATTGTGACCATGCTCTCCTTTGTATTTTGCGCTATATGTCGATACGGTTGGAGCACCTTCTAAAAGAAGAATAATGTTGGTTGGAAAGTTTGATTAATTTCGTGACAAACCTCGTCCAGCGATTTTTCTCCGGTTCTGCTATAGATATCTACATGATTAATGCCGCCTCGTCGAGTTTTCGGTGTTGGTTTGGACATTTTGTGTGATTTTTATAGCTTCTTCTAACTACGATCTGCAAGTATACTTATTGTAATGTGTTCCGCCTCATCAATCGTTCAAATTGAAAACTACATTAAAAAACCTGTAGCTGTTTGAAATCGATAATCAGGACACAGACCGAGCGGATTTTTACAAAATCATAATGTTTGGAATTTGCGAGATTTCATTATTTTTAGCGTCTTTGACAGTATGAAAATTGGCTTTTAAGTAAACTATCAACATACATTTCCCACGAAGGAAGTATTCTAATCGCGAAAATCGTCCGTCCGTCTGTCTGCCTGTCTGTCTATGGGCCAGGTTCAGTACCTAAAAAAATTAAATTTTTCCAATTTTTTCTTTAACCCAAGAACCATTAATTAAATAAAAATAGTATTTTGCGCATAGCTCAGGTTTTTACCCTTGACTAAAAAAGGCATATTTTGGACAGAACATATACAGGGCGAGCACATTTAAAAATGAATTTTGTTAATTTTTGCTTCAACTGAAATATGTATAAAAGTAATAATTTGTAAATAACTCAGGTTTTACCCTTGACTAAAATGGGACCCAACAGATACTGGGCAAGGGTTGTAAAAGAGACCAAACGGGGAGTTGTGTTTAATGCAGCCGCGTAGCAGAGATGAGGGCCAACTTAGCCGCTTGTGACAAACGGGCGGGTTACTCGGGGGCTACTGCCGAGCGTTGAAATTGCAATTGCAAAAGCTGAAGTTTGAATCTCAACTCCGGTAATGTCTTCTTTATTTGAAAATTGATGTAATTGCATTACCAAGTGTTTCCTTTTATTGTTAGAGTATTATTAGGAACAATAAGGTATTATATCCACCTATTTTCTTTTGATTTTAAAAATTGTTTAGTGTCATAACGTCCACGTGCGAAGAAAGTTCTGAGTAAAGCCCTTTACAAATTTTTTAATACATCCTAGTGCCTCGTAACTTCAAAGGCTGCTTTTGTAACATTTAAAAAAGTGTCAACCATTGAACGAAGCATTTTTGCCCACACTTTTAGCAATGTTTTCAATGGTAAGATAACTAACTATAATACCCAGTTTAACTATTTCAAAACCACCTTACATAAGTAGTACGTATACACTGAGTGTAACACGATCATTAAACACCCCCGTTTTTCTCAATTTTTAAATACACATTTTTTAAACTTTTACCATCGAATGTACTTAATAGCCTTCATATTCTGAAATACCAATCATTTTTTTCCACTACCGGTTGCAAGGAAAGTGACAGAAACTTTTAATTTGAAAATGGAACAGCCTGTGTTATTATATTTTTAATTCTACATAATTTTCTAAATCCAAGGTACCACATAAGTGACGTTCAAGTATCAAGCTTTTCTAATTTCATTTGTATGTTTTAACTTAAGTGTGCTGTGACTTGTTACATGCTAAAAGTCTATTGTACTAATGTTAGCAATTTACGTTAGATATGGCCGTGAATAGACGATTATTATCCGAGTTGCAAGGGTTTTTAAAAAAGAAAAGAGGGTAGAAATACAATAACATATTTTGTTATCAAAAATTGGTGACAGAATTTAATTGTGCTTAAAAGATTTTTCGTGGTAAAAATGTGGTGAACTCGGGATTTCTCGTTCTTCGGTGATAGTATGTGGATGCTAACGAAGCGTGCTTGAGGCAGATTTTGAGAGGGGGTACTACTTTCCAACGGGCGGAGCTCTAGGTTATATTGACTCATATAGGACACACGGCAAGCGTTGCATAGTTTTTTGTCTGTTAAGTACAAGGTATGTATAGTTGCTTTTAACAACTGGCGTTTAGTGGCTGTCAGAGTGAGAGTTGGGGAGAGCGGATCTACTTCTTGAGCGGTGTTGCAGGTTGATTGGGCTCCTGAGAAACTAGTCGTCGATGCCACAAGTGTAACAAATTACCAGATAAGTAAAATAAAGATAATCTTGTGATATTTCGCAAATTCTCAAAAATAAGAACAGTTTATAACGCCTTAGTAATATCGACGTAAGCTTAAGTGGGGTACCCCGTGTTATGACACTAATGCTTAGATAGATAATTGTTCCCATAAATACAAATAGAATAGACCGACCAAAACGAAAATTGTCAATAAATCTATATAAAGAATTGCTTCTTTCATTCAAACTTTAAAGGTTCAAGGATTGCATTGTGCAGAATATATAGCGAAGTTTATACAGGGTGCCCGAATTTCGTAGGGACAACATGGGTAACTTTTGTATTTGAAGAGATAGAGAGATGGTTAAATTAGCAAAAAGGTGCAGATTTGAGAGCTCATTAAGAATCCATCTTCAAATTGTACTTTTCATGGCCCACTTGTCTAAAAATAAAAAAAACAAAATCTCCTAATTTCTTTTATATGCCGTAACTTTTTTGTTGCTTAAGATATTGAGATGCAATTTGAACTAATTTGCATGGTAATTTAAATACATTTATTGGAACTTAATAAAACCAATTTTATTGGTGCAAATTTTTAGTAATCTAACCTAACCTCAAAATTTTAAATTGGTACCTTGCAATTTTTTTGTCCTTTTGAGAGAGGATTTTTTTTTAATGCAATGATGTATTACATGATATGGAAACTTCTTGAAAATTTAAAAAAACTGAGCTTATTCTTTTTACAGGCAGAAACCACTGGTGCTATGATCACAATAACTTTGTTTTTTGTTTATCACGTTATCTGTGAAATTATGTTTCGAAACAAAAGCACGCTTATCATCATACGTGCCTACCAGGTGAGCAACTTAAAAAATAAAATTTTGTTTATGTAGGGGTTAAGGGTTAATTTTGAAATAAAAGGAAGTAATAACTTTCACATAGGTCAGGTTTTACGGCTGAACCGATAAAGATTAATGTCACAGAAGAGTAAAAATGTTTCAACCATAATCCCATGCTCTTCGAGACAGGCGCGCGCCGGTCTTATCTGGAAGAGACTCGGTAGCGTAGATGGAATTTCGCTGTAGTTCATCCGCTGCGGAGATTCGGTTACGGTCGAGCATCCTGCAGAGCTGCAGATGCGGTGGGTTCAAACCCCAGCGGGATACTTTTTTTTATTTGAAAATTTATTTAATTTACTAAAAACGTGAAGATATTTGTACCCCTAACTTAATTTGATTTTTAAATTATTTAGTGTCACAATGTTGACGAGGGAAGTTCTGAGTAAAGCCTTTTACAGATTTTTTATACTAAATTTACGTCTTTAGCCCTACAATTCTGTATGGTAGTCTAATACTGTTTTTTACTTTATTTAGTCTTTGGTAAAAGTTTCAGCACTGATTTTTGTTAAACATGTGCTTTACGTCTTATACATATTGTCTTTGCTCTTGTTTTATATTTGTTCACTTTCTTTTGCGATAAACGAGGTATTGGATTCACCCCAAAAAATTGGAAATTGAGTTTTCAACAGATCTTCACGTTTTAGAGTCCCATGAACCCCAAAAACGTGATTTTGTTCATTGGTCTGTCTGTCTGTGCGTCCATCTGTGTGTGTGTCTGTCTGGCTATGAACAGAATATCTCAAAAATGAAAAGGGTTATGGCGTTGAAACTTCATTTTGTGTATATCTAAATGTGACAGCAAGCTTTTGAAGAAAATCGCATAACCGGAAATATGGTGTTTACTCTTGTGATTTTTCAGTTTTTTGGATTTTCTTTAAAACGTCCCAATCGATTTTTTTCAAACTTCAAATTTTTATTAGATTTTTAAAGTGTATTGATGTGAGATAGGTGATTTTCCAGTTGAATACCTCTAAAGTAGGTTTCTTTTGGTTTTTTCCTAATTTTTTTATTAACTACTATTTTAAATAGAACACCTGGTACATTATTAGATTTTTGAATTAATCTTAACATTTTAGTGAAATCTGTCGCTTGAACTAACGCTTTATTTTATACGGTTTCTGTAGAATTTGTAATTTTTGACAAATGCTTATAAATTTAAAATCTAATTTTTGCCTAATTATAAGATCACTGTAAAAGAAAGTTGTGTGCGTGTATCACACCAGACTTTTTATATAGTGATTACTATCTCATTTTTTTTTCGTGAACTACTCCTCTCTAGCCGATAACTGCTCCAAACTGATCTGCCATGCTATGCATCAGCATTATGCTTTTTCTCTGCTGTGGTATTTCATGTGATGGTTGTTGCTGCTTCTTTGATTATTTTTATTACAGGGTTTTACGATTGCTTTTCAGCAAATTAAGTTCCCTTTTTATCAAAACAATTTCCATTTATGTCAATTGAGTTTCTCTTCACATTTGTCAAACATGGAACGTGCAAGAAGGTGAAACAGCAAAATAATCAATGAGGTGGCTGGTTTAATTTATTAATTTCATGAATGAGGGACTGTCTTCTGATGCTGTGGGAAGACAGTTTAAAGTGAAATTCAATACAGTGAGAACATACGTATGTATAGAACATATAGGGCCGGTTGCAGAAAGCAATGTTAAGTCTGGTGTTAGGTAACGCGACGTCAAAGTGAACAAAAACGAATCAAATCTCAAATGCTTATGGTAACTAATACATTAGTAAACAAAATTTGATTCGTTTTTGTTCACTTTGACGTCGCGTTAGCTAACACCAGACTTAACATTGCTTTCTGCAACCGGCCCATGAAATCGTATTTGGGTGATTGTTTACAGAGAAGTGAAATTTTTAATTAATGTATGATATGTATTTCATACACTTACGTATAATATAACCGCAATTGTTTACGATAGTTAAATGTCTAGAGTTCATTTAAATAAAAAATAGTTTAGTTCGATTGAAAAAGGGAAACGCATTTGATACATTGTGAAATTGTTTTGACAAAAGGGAAATACATTTGATATAACTTTGACAGGTGTTGACAAATGGCAATTAAGTTTTTGAAAAACAATGAAACACGTGATACATGATGCAAATCAATAGAAAAATCCCTGTATGTCACACTCCCTAAATTTTCCTTTTGCGTTTTTCGAAAATACAAATGTGTGCTTGCAGCATTCATCTCATTAATAAAAAGTTTTTTAAACTGATCTTCATTTACATTTTAAAATAATACGTGATTGGATAAATTTTAAATGTTTTTAATCAAAGTGCATTCAGGTGTTTTAGTCACTTAAAATATCATTTTACAATGTGCCACAGATTTCGTGAAAAAAATACAGATATGCTGCCTTCTCATATAATTTCACTATTTAAGATTGCAAAAGTTAGAATAAGTTTAGTAGATAGAATAGAACTTTATGCAAAAAATACAACTAATATCTTGGCATCCGATTAAACTAAATAAATTAAAAGTGTCAAAACACAAAAAAAAAACATTAACGTCACCGAAAAGTAGAGTGACGCACAGAAACTTTATTAAACATATTCATAATAGAATCGTGTATAAAATAAAGAAAGGGCATTCTCTTTCACTTGGATAGAATCATGATATAACTAACTAACATGGTGTAGCCGTCCGCCTAACGCAAACGTGTACCGTGTACCACAGACATTGTAAAACAACTCGCACAGTTTTCAACGGCGTTCTTACATATTTTTTTTTTCATGGAAGTGTTATACGCTTCAAATTTAATATAATCAAAATAGAACAAGCGGAATTTTAGGGTAAAGTAAGTAAATACGAAGTCTTCCACTAATAGTTATATTACAAAAACTGGAATACGACTATTTTCAGAAAAACTAAACGGTCACAATCACAGCAAAAACACTTAAAGGACAATCGTTCTATGTTCAATCGAAATTCTATTAAGATTTTAAAAATTATTCGTGGTCAAACCACATAATTTTAATTAATTTCGTTTGAACATACGATTATTGTCCTTTACGTGTTTTTATCCAATGATGTTCGTTTGTAGTCCAGTTTTCGTGATTTAAATATTTAGTGGAAATTTTCGTGTTAAATTATTTTAACCTAAAATTCTGCTTGTTCTATTTTTCTCGTATGAAATTTGGGAAGTATAACGGTTCCGTGAAGGAATAAATATTTAAAAACATGTATCATATCCACGTTAAAGCTTTGATCTATTTCAACAGAATTTTACGTATTTTAGTATTTACCTATAAGTACACTTTTTAAAACTCAGACGAGCCCACTTTCCTATGCAATTTCAAACAATAATATCACAAAGTACGCTTATTTAACAAATACTTTTATTTATGGTTATGGTGTGTAAGAAATGTATACAGAAGTAATTTCATTTATAAAACTAACACTTATTTATTATATTTTGGTACAATTTTTTTGAACTTTTTTTCCGCGCTTCTTTTTTGGCAGTAAAATTTGAGCTGAAATTTAATTAATCTTATTCTTATATATGTTCGTGTTCTAAAAAAACACTGCAAGACATCTCTTGGAATTTTTATACTGACATCAGTCACCAGTTGTCAGTTAGCTTTGTAATTATTTTTGTTTACTGCGATAACCCATTACAGTGAAACTGTTTGAACAAAATTTCTGCTCGTTCTATTACAGAAAGAAATTCTTTTGTTGGTTTTATTAAATTGCCTCTGGATAAGTGTACAATCCATCCAGACACATTAGGAATAATTAATTGTTAATTGTTCAATTAATTGCACTCCATCGGCATTCGTGCCTTGGTATTTACCGTATTTGTTTCTGAAGTTGAACAAATCAAACCGTCATTCATCATTTTCAAAAAAAATAGTTGTTTCTTCCCAATTACCAGTAATATAATTTTTGCATTCAGAATATTCAAGTGCCCTAGAAACTGTATTCGAAATCAACTAGGTTGCCGTTTTAACCTTCTGCATTTGATTGCCCTTAACATCTAAATGGTGCTGAGTTAGTTTATGGATGATGTTTAATTCCCAGATACCTCCAACAGTTGCTCAACGGGCAATTTGTTAACTATCTTATTGTTTACAAAAAATCCATGATCAAGAAAATGGTTTCTCAAAAGCTTAATCAGGTGAGGAGCATCGGCAAACACAAATATTTTTCGGGAATTTCTTCATATTTCCTTGTCCCATATCGTTTACCATGGCTGCTACGTTGTATCCAGCACAGTTTTTAATATTATTTCATTTAAAAGGTTGGTGCTGATAGGTTGATCGTACGCATAAAATATTACTTACAAGCATTAATCCATATTTTTCGGAAATTGGTAATACGATACATTCTGCCCCCTGGTTTTCCTATTGTATGTATTACACTTTGCAACAGCACAACAAGGCATTTTGCATACACAAAACAATGACGAAAAATGAAATATTAAGTCTGTAAAATACCTCAAAAGTCACGATAAAACTCGCCAGTCACGTCCACGCTTCGCCGTAAATTCTTCCACGCTGACGTCACAGATGCAGCGGCTGGCCGGCAACATGCGCACGACTATACCATGTTATATCAAGGTTAGAATAACAATTTTTTAAGATGTTTGCTGTTTACTGCTACAAAATTCAACCTTTGCTATACTAATTGTAAACATGTTTTTATTAGTCGCGAAAAGAAACCGAATGAGCTGAAAGTCTATCTCAACTACTGATTCAATTTTTGCAAATTTTAGAGGTGTCTTAAAAGCTGAGAAGAAAGTAAATGCTTACGGAAAATAACGCTAACGTAATTTGTAAACATTGGCATTCTGTTTTCTTGCTACAACTTATCAACAGTAATATCACAAATGCATTAAAATAGCCGATTAAATTTTGACGTTTTCTGTCAGAATGTTTTGCGAAGAAAATTGTCAACTAAATTTGCCGCTCAACAAGAATCCCGAGTGGGTAGCACGAGGAAATTTGGAGTGGAACATTTACGAGATATATTTCTTCTGACAGCAATCGTCAAAATTTATTCAGGGTAGTTTACATGCACGTGGAATGTTCGGCGTGATTATTTCCTAAATAAATAGGCAATTCAGTTCATAGGCGCCGACTTCGTAAAATTCCATGTGAGGCCATTGGATATCCACTGGGGGGTTGGGGGGTAGGGGTACGGAGTACCCCCCCAGCTAGAAGGGAGGTCCGGGGAGCCTCCCCCGGAAAATTTTGAAAAATTTGACTTCAAATACGAAGTTTTAACGCTTCCAATTGACTATATTTTTGCCAGTGATTTATCAAGGTTGCGTTTCAGAAAATATAAAAAATAACGCATAAAATTTAAAAAAACATAGACAAGCAGCACTTAGATACTATTTAATGACAAGAATATAAATAGATATGCTAAACAGATTTATTCACAAACACATTATACAAACAACTTAAATATTTCTCTGTGAAAACAAAAACAAATTCTAAATCATAAAATATAAAAATAAACTAAGCACAAGACAACTCCAACTAACAACAAAGTTACTCCATAAAAAATTTATTTTGAATTTAAACACAGGGATTTTATGTGGGGCCCAGCCCTACGTTTATCATTTTATGTGGGGCCTGAGCCTGGCGGCCCCCATTAAGTCGGCGCCTATGATTCAGTTAGTGAACACCTTTTATAATTATGTTAAAATTGTGCAGAAGCGATTAAATTTGGACACACTTTTAACCGCCGTTAAAGACGTTTAAATTGTTGCCATTATTAAACTGACAGAAACCAAGGTGATTACGCATTATTATGGACATGAAAGAAATAATCAAAGTTTAAAAAATTTGCAAGAAAAATCTGATTAGTTATATCTAATAAGTAGCTGCTTGTTTTACGTTTTTGTGGTCGATATTGTAGTTACGTTTACGTTCAAGAATCGCCTGTGAATATTAATTATTCTGTAGGACCACTAAGTAGACTAAATGATAAGAGCTTGATTTCATCTGAAAAATGCGTCTGTCAGCATTATCAGACAAATGATGACAAAAATGATTCGTAAATTGTAACAATCAGCGTTTCTACGGTAATACCGACGCGCAAGTTAATAGAGTGCCTTGATGATATGTCAGGTTTGTAGCAGAAGAGAGTGTGGCCTTAATTGACAATCTGTTTTAAGTTATAAATTAAAGTCAATCAGCTGATTATCGATATGGCATTTGAACAACAGGCGTTGGTCTAAGGGAATTTTTTGTTTAACGGTAATAAATAATATCACACAATTTTTTCTTCAAACTTTGTAGTAATCATGATGTGGAGTACAAAAACAAGTCAAGTCCAGTGTTTTCCTTATAAACAATTTAGTAAGTGTTGGTTTTTGAACAAAAATTTAACTTCAGAACAACTACCAATTGATTGTAATATACATATACCGTAAATATTAGAATGATATCACAGGTAGATTCACAAACACATATATTTACATAAGATTCAAGCAATCTTTCTAGGTGATTAATAAAAGGGTAAAAACAATATATAATTCTGGAATATAGGTACTTTATATACGGGATTTATTAAAAAATTAGACATAACATCCGTTTACTGGAAATATGTAACTTTTATTATTCAATTAAGGTAACTGTAGTCCAGTCAAATGGGAGAAAATGTGGGAAAGTTTTGGTGGAGTTTTGATATTTGGTTCCTACATATTTTTTGGATCGCTGTACACGAATATCAGGTTTGTGAACACGAATTTTGACCGGAAACTTGTTTTTTTTAGCAAAAACGGTTTTTCTAAAATTACCCGAATGATCTCAATTTTTCGTAAATGTTGAACCTATATGAAATGAGAGAAGATAAAATTTTCTACAGTTTATATACAAGAGGTTTTTTTTCTCCGATCAATCGTTCAGTCGCGAAAGCGCCGCGAAGTTAGGTGTTAAAAAAAAGAATTATCCAATTTTATTTCAAAGTAACTCGAAAACTATCCATTTTTCGTAAATTAAAAATGGTATATGAAATGAACTTTCATAAATGAAATTTTTGAAAAAATGATATTCGCGTACAGCGACCCAAAAAAACATATAGGAACCAAATATCAAAACTCCAAAATGTTCCCCTATTTTCTACCATTTGACTGGACTATCATTTCACTGCACGCTTGCGGCTGAACGATTGAACG